>JACGTP010000132.1:0-13020 GCA_023678845.1 Mischocyttarus mexicanus | reverse complement strand
CACTTTCAAAATAAATAGCTCATATATATATATAATTCGATAATATACAAAATATTTTAAATGTGCTTGGTAAAATCCACTGTGATCATTATTCCTTATTTTATTTTATTATTTTCAAATGAAATTCTTATTATTTTAGAGACTTATTTTAAATTAAATATTTATAAAACCTATAATATCTATAATTATATGATAATTTCAAGTACAGTCTCTTACATTTTCATTCGCTGATATCCTCTTCATCGCTGAAATACGAATTCTCTTTATACCGTTTCCGTCTTACAACCAATTCAGTATGTTCCTCGTCACATTGGCCTGTTGCCATCTTATGCTTATATTTTTCTAACTCTCTAAGGTGTTGCTGTATATCAAAAAAAAAAAAAAAGTATATTTGGTAATATTAAAATATTAAAATATTACAAAAAATTAAACAGAATAATTGGGACGCTCTTATACCTCTTGTTCGATGGCCGCACTTAATGTTTCCATTTCGACATCTGAACAATTGTCATCAGTATCATCATTATCAACATTCTTTGATTTTTTGGACTTTCTTAAACCTTCATCGCTATCGCTATCATAATAGCTAGTATCATGAGTAACCGTAGTTTTATTCTTCTTTCTGATTCTAACTTTTTTTGGTGGTGGATCTCTTGGCCCCAATGTATTATGACTACACGCATAAGATAAATGTCCTTCCTTTCCGCATTCGTAGCATTGTGACTTATCTGGGTAATCTCTACGACGTATAAATTCTGTACTTCGTCCATTATCAACTGCTATAGAACTTCTTATAGTACGACCACCTATCTATCAATAAAACCATTACCATATATTTTGACACTTTACAACTATATACTCTACCTAATGTTATATTGTATTAAATATTGGAATTAATTCGTAGCGTTTTACGAGAGATAGCATGAGTATTACAATGTTCTGTTTTTACCTCTAGAAACAAATTTATCGTAAATCAACTCTTATTAAGTGTTATTTTTACAATACATCTTATTTTTCAATTGTTAATAACAACAAGTAACAGTTATTTAAATATGTCGAAATTTATGCCAAATAAAGTGTTTTTGCGGGGAGTTATACTCCATTATTGTAATTTGAATAAAAGTGCTGCGGAAAGTCATCAGATTTTGGAGGAAGTTTATGGTGAACATGCTTTAGCTAAGCAAACGTATCAAAGTGCTCTGCACGTTTTAAGAGTAGTGATTTTGATTTGAAAGACAAGGAACGACCTGGACCCTGGTTTGAAGATGAATTGGAGAAATTACTTGAAGAAAACTCATCTCAAACACTTGACGAGTTGTCTACATCGTTGGGGGTTGATTTATCAACTTTAGGAAAATGCCTTAAAACTTTGGGAATGATCCAAAAGGAAAGAAATTAGGTTCCATATGAATTAAAACCGAGGGACGTTGAAATACTCTCAAAATTTCATGCCCGAAAGATGGGAAAAAGTAATGGCAAACGATGGGTAGTATTTTCATTAATGTATTTTTTATTTTCATTTAAAGAAATCGTTATTTGTCTCTCAAAAAATGCTCTGAATTAATTTCTACACCTAATACAAATTAGATAAAAACTTACTTGTGTATTATTAAGACCTTTTGCACATGAAGAAGCATCTTCTGGTTTTAAAAACAATACAAATGCAACCCCACGACTACGTCTTGTAGTTTTATTTTTTACTACAGTTACTCTGTAAAGACGTTAAGAGGTTAGATTTTATTAAATTGTTAAATATTAATTTACCGACAAACATTATACATAAGATTCTAATTATATTGAAGGCTTACTTCACTATCTTTCCGTAACTCTGTAATAGTTGATGTATATCATTATTTGTTAATGAAAATGGTAAATTTGACATATATACCGTAGATTTACTAGGCGCTATTCCTCCGCTCATTATTTTATTTTCTCCTTCTTAATAGTCAAGTAAATCTTATATTAAAATCTTCTTTTAATTTCTTCTCTGTACTTTATATCAAAGGATAAATAAATATATTATTATCATCGTCCATATTTTGTATTTATATCATTCGTTGATATATTGAAAGAAATAATAGTAATAGGGTTAACAATTTGTATAGACTTGAATATAGCACCAAAATCTATAATTATTAAATTCCATTCTAGATGTCTCTGTATTCGGTCGGCTTTTTGGCGCTCCGACTGGCGGTGGTGCAATCATTACATGTGATTGGACAGCCGTCCCGCCAATAGAAAGCCGCGACATCTCGGGCAGAGTGTAAGACGGACTAGGGAGCGGGCAGAGGCCGTACAGAGTTAAGAGGGCACATTGAAACAGAAAAGACACATGTACCCGTTGTAAAGATTTGCTATTCCAACGTTGTTAAAATATATCGTTGTTATTTGTTACACGAGTGTTATTAATTCTTGTTATCTGCCTACGTAAAACCTATAATTACCCTATACTATTATTTGGCCAATAGAGCACGCCACAGCTTGAGGCGCGTTTAATACCCCAACATTTCACTAGCGATTGAAGCGCCGACCTACGGGGCTAATTACCGAACCAGTAATACACTACTTTTTCCTCTAGTCACTGGATAATTTGGCATTTGACCATAGAATAATTTAGGTGCAAGAAGACTATAGAAACTAAGGATCATCTATTTTATCACGCGCTATAAGTTTGGTCAGACGTGTAAAAGATTAAGGCTGTATTTATACGAAGAATTATATTTTTCTAATAAATATATTATCGTTAATTATTTTGGACTATAAATATTTTAGTAGTTGTATAGGTTAGCATAGGAAAAATTAGTAAAAGATATAAATTATTTATGAAAAATTATATATTATTATGCAGATCGGAGTGTTTGAACCTCGACAGTCGAGGAATAACAGAGACCGATGTGTAATGAAAGATTGTGACAGCAAAACAGATCAAAATTTATCACTCAATTTTCAACCGCAAAGAGTCGCATCAACTACAAGCAGAACATCTTTGGCAACTACGAGAAGATTGATGCGCACAAAGCTTGGCAAATAGTATTAAAAATTAATAATGTCACGAAGAGAACAAAAGTTTGATCCAGGCACTTCAAAAAAAGTGATTATTTCTTTGCAGATAAAGTATTAATTGACTTTGAAAATTGAAGTTAACTGGGCACAATATTTTTATAGTTAAATGAATTTTATTTCAAATGTTAATGCTAAAAAAAATTATTTAAAAATAAATCCAGTTCCTTCATGTAATTTGCCTTGTAACGAGAAAAAGGAAGCAAGTATTAAGGTAAGATTAAGATTTCTAAAACGGAGCTGTGCAAGTGGAACTGTAAACGCAAGTGAAAATACAGAATAGCAGCTATTCATGTAAGCCAGTTTTACAAGAACATTTATAATTTATATCACCGCTCATTAACACTTGTCCATTTATTTCATGTGGACTTTCTCGCAAATTTGTAATTTGTAAATAAAGTGCAGTCAAGTTGACGATATTACTATTGGAATTTTCATTTTTACCGTATTTAATGATGTGACCCACCTGGAAAACTCTCTCTCCTTCTATAAATTTACGTTGGGCAGGATTATTACCAATCGCAAATATTTTTAAGAATTATAATTTTTTCTTTAAAAAAACTTAAATCTATACATACATAACTAATCATGCAGGTTGTGGCAACCATGTTGTATACCCATATGTAGGGGCTCCGGCCCCATGACAATTCTCAATAAGAAATGAGGAAAATATGACGATGGGCGGGGCATATTTATATGTGAGGACATGTGATGTCGGTAAGTTAGAAATATATTTCCGCTTACCAAATAAAAATATCAACAAACATTCAATATAATCTTAAAAGTACTGTAAACATTTCAAAATGTAGCATTCATAGTAATTACTTAATTAGTTTATAAGTAGTTATTTATGAAATAATAATTAAAATTAAGAATTTGATAAATTAAATGATACTGTGATAGTATTTAATAGTGTATTTAATTAATGGTTTTAAATTTCGCAGGAATTAGGACCATTGTAAGTTTGATAGTTTAGTAAGTAGCAGTTGGCTATTCTCATTGGTGTATAATAATACTGGAAATCCTTTTGATAAGTTTTCTTCCCCCAAGATCGTAACGAAATCGAGTCCCTACTGTTCTTACGTTTTAATAATCTATACAGGTTTAGTTATAGGTTAGAATTAAATAATTCATTAATTGATCATTTATTATTGTTTACGTTAACATTTACAATGTTTACATATTTTTATTTTTATATATTTATATGCAATTAAATTGTGAAATACTTAAAGAACTATTATAAAATGTGGCACAAAAAGAATTAACAATATCTCCTAATACATCTTATACATTGGCAATAAAGAAAGGTATTGTAAAAAAAATATGTATATCCTCATGTAGATATTATTAATTATTTAAAGTCTCTCATGCAACAGCAATAGAATAACATGAGTATCTTTGTATATTTAAATTGTTTTTTTTTTATAAATCTTTTCCATGAATACTGTTTTTGCAGAATAACACAGCCTCTTAGGAAAAAATATTATTGATAGACAAATTAATATATATGTATATAACCATCTACATATTTTCAATATATATATATTGAGATATGTTATATATATATAATAACTGATATATTATATGTGCTGCATCAGTACTTTATAACAATAAAATTTTGTGCAATAGTGAAATATCTATAGAATATTTATCATACATGTTATAATAGTAACATATTAAGATTATCTTGTTATATGCAGCTCCTCATGTAACCAAAAAGTAAATTTCTTAACTTGAAAATTGTAATTCTTCATACATCTGGCACAGAGTGGTCCATTAATGTTTTTAATAAACTAGTTGACATCCTGTAGAAAAAAATTATTTAAGAAAACCAATAATATTTTAATATCCTCAATTAAACAATAAACTAAAGTACCTACTTTTTAACCATATGATCATAAATAAATGATGGAATTACAGTAACTGTTATAACATTTCCACCATTTTCTATTTCTGTTGTTACTTGTTTATCCTTCAATCCAACTACATTCTAAATAATAATATTATGAAATTATATGTGTTAAATTATTTTTTTTACTAATTATAATATAAAAAATATATTCACACATTAACACGTTTACTGCCATGCTAGTTTTTAAGAAAATCTCTGTCAGGCCCACGCGCGTTGCTAGACTGCGCTACACTACAATACCGGTGTATAAAGATACTATGTTATTAGAGAGGTACATACTTATCGTAGTAACAAATTATTACGTTTGAAAAGAAATTCTTATCCTATGGTGAGGATAATCTTTTTTGGAGAATTATTCAGATCAAATAGTTTCTTATGCCACTACAATTAGAAAAGGACTAAAATGGTATCAAAAACTTGGTATCCAGCTTCTTCTAGGCATTATAGTTGTTTGTACATGTTTCAATCATTTACAAGATTGCAACAAGAAAAAATATAAATATCAGAAAATTTAGAGAAATATTAGCTCTATAATTATTAGAACTGATGGATAATATAAATAAATCTTCAGGTCAATGTAGTCGTAATATTGATATCCGAATTATGTTATTCGTATAAAAGACTTCATAAGGACTGATCAAAGACATGACAAAATATAAAAAAAACATTTTGTCCAGATTGTCCTGATCAACTTCAACTTTGTATAGACTGTTTTGAAGAATTTCATTGCAAATAATTTTTTAAATAAATTATTAAAAATTAGTTCAAATTTTTTAAATAAATTTTTATAACAATTCAATAGTCTCATATTTTGTGAAATATCTTTCGAAATACCTATTAATTTACTTCATAAGTGCTAAAATAAGTGTCACCTAAATATGGGTAGCGAGGCCTGTTCAGAACTTTTACCGTCATCCATATGTGGGTGACGTGGTAGTCAACGTGTTGAGAGAAAAAGAGAGAAATTTAAGTAGGAAGTTATTATACCTTGCCATTAATTTCTAGTATTTGATGATCAATTAATAATCCATTTCGTGCTGCAGAAGAATCTTTTACCAATGCAATTATTTTTCCATTTTTAAATTGAAATCCAATGCAGCCAGAACTGTCCTTGTGCATAGTAACAGTACGTTCAAATGGTCTAAAAGTAAATAGATTTATTAGAAATAAAATTATTAATATAATACATTTGACAATAAGAAAAATAACATATAATAGTATATTATAACTAACCTATCACGAACAACAACTTTAATCCCATTAACATCAGAATTACGAAACAGTTTATGAGCTTGATCCATTGTATACCCAGCTACGCATTCATCGTTAACACTTAGAATTTGATCACCAAAACGCAACCCGGCAAGTGCAGCTGGTGAGTCTTGACTCACAAGACACACAAAAATACCATTATTTACAGAATGTACTCTTAGGCCCACTTTTCCATGTTTATCTTTACATAGTGTTAGCTATTAATAGAAATCAATTTGATTATATTAAATATAATATTAAATACATATTGATATATACCCAGTGAACACAAAACGTTAATATGACGTACGATTTACGTAATTTACGTAAAATCATATTAACGTTTTGTGTTTACTGGGTATATTACCTCTCTAATTCCATTTGTAACATATGCTCGTTGGAGACCCAAAGATTGTCCAGAAAGTGGTGCTACCATACTGTTTAATGAACTGGATGTTTCTGCAGATGTACTCACTGCCATCTAAAATTAAAAAGAAAAATTATTTTTAAAAATATGAAAATTATAAATCATATATATATATATATATATATATATATTATAACTTACATTTGGTTTGGTAGAAACAATATATTCAGGCAAATTGTTTTCAATCATCTTGTTGGTTAAATCCAATCCCATGTAATCTTCTAAAGAAGGATATATGGGACCAGATGGAGAAGGATCATAAGCAGGAGCAGAAGGCGCCATTGGTTCAGGTAATACAAATGGTTGCGGAGTAAAATATTGTGATTCCACCTGCATTTGAGCCTATAAGAATACAAACTTTATGATAGTATTGGATGAAATATGATATTAACACATTGTTGACCAGCAGTTTTTTCTCAGAGTTTATTTCATGTCACCGGCTATTATTCCAGTGTGGAACATGTTGAGAAATTGCAGAAAACCGATGAATGAATATGTCCAAATATGCAACATCACCAAAGAGAGCTGGAAAAACTATTTCAAAAACCTATATTGTAAGATCAACACTAACGTACAAGCGGAAGAAATTACACTCGAAGAGCAAGGGTAATGGAAAGTCACCAAAGAAATTATAAGAACGTCAATACAGAAGTTGAAGAACCGAAAAGCCCCAGGTCTGGACAACATTACAAATGAAATGATCAAATATGGAGGAACAGCAATGACAGACGAAATACATATCCTATTCAATAAAATCATAGATGAAAGGAAAGTGCCAAGCTAATGGCAGGATAGTATAACTGTCCCAATATTCAAGATCCCAAAAATTATAGTAACATTAGTTTACTTTGTGCAATTATGAAACTATTTATCAAAATACTATCCGAAGTAGAAGCTTAAACAGGTGTCAGTGAGGAGCAACAGGCTTTTCGAAAAAACAACTCCACAACCAACGCAATCTTCATTCTGCGACAAATCACTGAACAGGCAATAAAATTTAACAAGGTTACCTTCTTATGCTTCGTTGACCTAGAAAAAGCATTTGATAATGTCAAACTAGTAGACATGCTTAAAATATTGAAACACAGAAATGTGGACCCAAATATCTCAACTATCATCAGAGAACTCAACACCGACAATGCATGCTACATCCAAGTCAATGTAGTCCTTTCGAAGCGAGTATAAGTGGCAGATGGAATAAAACAGGGAGACAGCCTAAGCCCCATATTATTAAATATAATCATGGACGAAATAATAAAAGACAACTGGAAGAGGATATAGAGTGGGGAACAGGGAGATCAAACTTATAGCATATGCCGACGACGTTGTCTTAATCTTCGAAGATGGGGATAACTCGCAAAGGCTATTATAAAAATTTGAAATAACGGCCAAAAAATTGAACCTAAACATTTCTGTACAGAAGATGAAATCGCTCACAGTATCAAAGGAGCCATGTTGATGTAAATTGGCAGTTAATGAACATAGGGTCGAATAAGTAATGAAGTTCTGCTATCTAGGAGTCGACATTACCAGTGGAAAAAATCTTAAGAATAAGTAAGGACACAAACAAGGAAAGCAGCAATGGTATCTGGCTGCCTAAGATACATAATTTGACGAAATAAACATATGAGCATAAACTGCAAGGCTCGCATTTACAAAACCTGCATAAGACCAATTATGTCATATAAAATTGAAACAAGAGCCGAAAATGCCGCTACAAAGAGACTTCTGAGGAACACAGAAATGAAGCCTATAAACTATCACAGGCAAAATACTGTTTGACCCCCAGTGCAAAGATGACATCAGGAAAGATTGCAATATCCAGGATATAATTTGATAACAAAGAAGAAGAGGTTGACGAAATCATGTTGCAAGAATGGAGAACAACCGCTTACCCAAAATAACACAAACTCAAAAGCCAAACACGAGCAGGCTACCAGGAAGACTACCAAAACGATGGCACAAGAGCTGTATCTCTGCATTGCAGGAGTAGTAGGTGGAAGAAAAACAGGACAATGTTCTAAACTAAGAGAAAGAAGAAAAAGGCTATTATTCCAGAATTGGATGTTGAAATGAAACAATGTAAATAAGCTTTTTTATAACGAGTTAACTCGTAACCGGTTAACAGTATGTTAATACATAGTGTATGTAATATATATTAATTAATTAGTAGGGTTAAAGATTTTTATCTTACTTTCATCATATGGTCCACCTTCATATCTTCCAGAGTTGGATAAAGAGACATTTTGTATGACTCTGCAATTTAATATAATTTCATAAAAAAATAATTAGAAATTGCAAATTACATGAAGATTACTAATGCGATATTGTAATATACAATATGTTTTGTTATATCTACATCCAGACATTACTGAATAGAATTAAATAACAATAAGATTAGACTGTAATCGTTTTAATAATACAATTTCTAGTCATATTCATTATTCATTAATTTTCTTACACAATACAAAGAAGAAAATTATTTTTTTGTATAATTATGTTAATAATGAGATATCTCTGTCACGAGATGTGTCACATAACGATGCAATGATAAAAATTCTATTTCTGAATTGATTAGATTCCATCGATACTTTTTAAACATCGTAGAAAGTACTTGAAAAATATTTATTTACTTACTCGATTAATACTTTTAAATCAAGAATAAACGATTATAGTAAAACTTGTAAAGAAGGAGAGACTGTCATAAGCTAGAATGCGTTATTAGTGCGTCATTAGTCCATTCGATGCGTAAACTCAATGAAGCATACTGGAAGGAAAACTGGCTTTGACTGACTCACACTCAACTTAGAATATTACCACAATTTCTGATAACACTTATGTATCGTATCCAGTGTTGTCAAATCTCAGCTTCATCTAATACGTCATCAGCAACACATGCAACAAATGCATTGAGGCAAATACAGTAAAGCCTCGATTTAGTTTCGATCTCGGGGGAAGGAAACTTATCAAAAGGGTTTCCAGTATTATTATACACCAATGAGAATAGCCAACTGCTACTTACTGACCTATCAAACTTACAATGAACTTAATACCCGCGAAATTTAAAACCATTAATTAATTACACTATTAAATACCATCACAGTATTATTTAATTTATCAAATTCTTAATTTTAATTATTATTTCATAAGTAACTACTTATAAACTAATTAAGCAATTGCTACATTTCGAAATGTTTATAGTACTTTAGAGGTTATGTACCGACATCACATGGATTGTCCCACATATAAATATGCCCCGCTCATCGTTATAATCCTCTCATTTCCTATAGACGAAATCTTATGGGGAACGGCAAACAATTTGAGAGGACGAAACTTTTGAGAGCGAAACGAAATCGAGTTCCTACTGTATATTAATAATGAACCAAGAGAAGATTAGGAGATTTAAATGATAATAAATTGGATGTTAATTTTCTTTTTTTTTTTATTTCATTTCTTCTCAGCTGATTAAACGATAGTTGCGCATACACATTGTGTTGTTTTCAAAATGGCAGCAACAAGATGTATCGATATCTGTCATTTTTGATTTCTTAATCGCATACGTTACTTATGACAAACTACATTAAGACAATACTATATGTCATATAGTATTATATTATGATCCTGATAAATATTAGTTTTGAATTACTTTTGAAGTAGTGATTAATTATAAAAACTCATTCCAATTAAGGTAAAAAGGAACAATGTCAATGTTCGTTTAAGGTACTTAAATATAAGTACCCCATACTGAGTGACACATAAATGCGCTCGGCTATTAGTGCTATTTTGTCGAGTCCAGTGCCCGACAATAAGATGTCTTACCCTGATTACGAGCAAACCGCTCATGATCACGCGGCACTGCTTTTACTTTTGAAACCGATTGGTACACAGATAAAACAAAAAACAGTTACTAGGTTATTTGAACGTATCATCAAGGCAGGTAGTAGATTTAGCGTAAGAGACTCATCTGGTAATACACGAGAAATACTTGCTAGATTTGTCAAAGATCATCCTGTAGAAAATAATGATTGGGGAGAATTTCAAACGCATAGAAGACTTTTGGGTCTAATAACATTTGGCAAGTACGATAACCAAACAGAGTTGAATGAATTGTGCAGACTTCATGAAACTTTAAAAGTCAAATATACTGCCACGTTGTATGATTCTCGTGCTATTTTATTTGGACCGGTAGAAACAAACAATCTATGTGATCCACCAGAATCATTCAGTACTCCATCCAATTTCAAAACGCAAGCTGTTTTTTATACCGACGAATCTTCTCCTGATCTTGAAACTTATATCATGGAATGTCTTCATTCATTATTCTGGATTTTAGAATCTAAAAGATTGGAAAGATCTAGAGAGAAGATAGATCGTGTATCACTTCTTTTGGCACCATTTGAAAAAAAAGACTTTATAGGATTAGATCTTGAATCTAGGAATAATAGAAAAAGATGCGTTGGACGGATGACAAAACATTTAGGAGATTTGTGCCTTCAAGCTGGTCTCCCAACAGATGCATTAAATCATTATAATTCAGCAGCTAATGTATTACAAGCTGTTAATGATTGGCTGTGGCTAGGTGCTGCTTATGAAGGATTATGTGTTGCTTCTGTTTTAGTTTTGTATCCTAATATGTGCAGAAATCTTCCCTTACAAAGAAATTCTTCTCTTCAAGAAGGAAGTCCAGGTAAGCAGAGGTATGTAAAATTGTAAATATTTATCATTAGAATATAAATATTATAATAGAATATTATATATTTGCAATATTATTTATTTATTTTTAGACGAGGTTCTCAAGCTGTCGCTGTATTACCATCACCGCCTACTATTGACGTAGTCAAAACAAATATGCCACATATTTTATTACCCGAAGAAATATCTAAAAAATATCGTGAAGCTATTGTTCATTATAGTAAATATCAGTATGCGGGTATAATTGAAACAGAAGCTAGCTTTAAAGCAACAAGGATATCGATTGAACAGAATTGTACCTTGCAGGCAGCATCTTACTTAAAAAATGTTATATTTATCAGTTTAACTTTGAGTGAACAAGAAAAGGTATTGATCAAAATTTTTTAATTCCAAATTTCAAATTTATAACATACAAATTTTCAATCAAATAAATATACATTGTTCATTTTAGATCGACCGTTTTACTACATTATCAGATTTATATACAAGTTTTGGTTTTGTAAGAAAAGCAGCATTTTGTTTACGATTAGCTGCTACCCGTCATGTATCTCAAAACAATCCTAGTCCAGATTGGCAACAATGTTATAATTTAATGTTACAAGCTACTTCTGGTTTCAAATTGTCCTTAGATCCTATTGATATGCCTGCAGGTAAATAAATCCATTGGACCAATGTCTTTCTCTACCTCTCTTTTTAAAGACTCTCTCTTCTTCAATTGTAAATATATTTTTTTACGTAGATGGACATAGAGGTTGGCCTGTCATTCAAATACACGTTATAAACGAACTTGTTGCTGCTGCCAATCGCATGGGTAATCCAGCATTAGCTACAAGACATTTGACATTTTTACTTCAAACTATGTACAATCATTTAACGTCTGCTGAACGTAAAGAAACTTCATTACAACTTCAAACTGTATCTCAACAATGTGAAGGTGCTCCTGTTCCTCTCGTAAGTTTAACAAAATATATTATATTAATTATATTCAGTAATATAAAACTATAATATCTTTCGTTTCTAATAGGTCTTAGATTCTGGAACAGTCATTCCACCTGCTAATTTAATAAATATCCCAAAAACAAAGTATTTTTCTCTGAAAAATTTACAACCATATTTGCAGCCGCAAAAAATTGAACGAGTCAAAGAGGATCATGGTCCATTTTTATTTACTCCCATTAACTTTGGTTCATTAGAACGTAAAACTATGTCCAAAAGCAAAATGGGTACAGTAATTCCAACCATCATAGTTTACATTGAACGAATACCTTTGGACGTCAATCATTAATATTACATGGAGCTTATTATATTATAGATTACTTATGGGTCGAAGGAGATATCTGCGAAGTATCGATGCAATTTGTAAATCCATTACCATTTGAATTGCACGTGTCTAATATGAGACTTCTTACTAATGGTGTTGTGTTTGAATCAATACCAGAAAGTATTACGCTTCCTGCTGAATCTGGACCTATAGCTGTTACTTTAGCTGGTAGACCGAAGGAAATTGGAGATTTAGAAATTCTTGGTTTCAGTACGCATACATTAGGAGTTAAGTCCAATTGCAGATTAAGGCATATGGAAGGAATGATGCATCCCCAGTATACTGTTGAGGTCATTCCTGCTTTACCAAGGTTAGATGTATCCACAAGTTTACCTCAAACCGCAAGTTTTAGTTCTG
>JACGTP010000131.1:164026-191669 GCA_023678845.1 Mischocyttarus mexicanus | reverse complement strand
ATTTAATTTGAAAGCTATGATGATGATAATTAATTTAATATTAAATATAATATGTTTAATAAATGAAACGATATTTCCCCCCATCTTTCCTCCCTCGTTTCATAAATTACAAATTTATTTGAATAAATAATCTATACGAATAATTATTTCTGTGGTATTGTATTACATAAATATATCGAGTTCTAGCAACATACATGTATATATGTATATGTATATATGTGTATATACATATTTTAGGTGGTACATACAAAATCACGCCCCAGGGTATCCTATTTTGGATGCTCATTCAGAATTCCAAATACGCGAGATGTTTGTTAAAGTCAAACAAACTAAATCAGCGTGGTATAATTTGGTTTAGAAAGAATTATGCATCAACGCATAGCAATCAGATGTTGCATCAAGCGTAAAAATTAGGATCTCATTTCTTTTGGTGGAGTGGAGGGAGGAAGAGGGTAAGGGGTCAACGATTTCTTCTTAAATTATTTTTCTTTTTAAAAACAATAATAGGAAAAATAATCAATATTAATAACAAACTTAATTTGTTGTATTCTCGTAATGATGTCCCAATTTCAAATAAAAAAAAATATAAATGCATTTTCCTGAATTGCAACAAAATCATTAGGAACATTTTTTCTATGAGTCTTTTCCTTTTGTTCGAATGTGTTGAACTTTAAGACTGTTTGAAACTGTTGAAGAATAAAATATAATTACTTTTTTACCCCTTGTTCCTTTTACCTTTTTTCTTTTCTTTTTTTTTCTCTCTTTCTTTCTGTATTTTTTTGTTTTTCAGCAACCACTAGCTGCTGTGATGTTCGCAAATATCACGCTCGGTGCTCACTAAAGAGCTCACAGTTTCCGCTAAGTCTTTGCCATGAGCTTGCTTCTTTCTCGCTTCATGATGAAAGTATGTCGTTGAACGATTTATCTTTCTCTCTCTCTCTCTCTCTTCCTCTCCATCTCTCACACACAGACACACATTCGCTCACATTCTTTCTCTCTGTATTTTTGGTTTCCGTATTCGTAATCAACGGAGGTGAAAAAATACGTAGAAAATGAAATAAATGAAAAAAAAGATGTAATATTAATGAAAGAAATAATAATAATAATAATAATAATAATAATAATAATAATAATAATAAATAAATAAATTAAAATATAAACTTTTTCTTAAATTTATTATCGGAGCCTGAAAAGTTCGTTCAAACTAACACAAATTATTAAATCTTTTTCTCTTAACTTTTATTTATTTTTTATCTTTAATTCATTCAAAAAAAATTGTTTATTTGTAATTCGTGTAAAAAACAAAACAAAAAATAGATAAAGTAATAATAATAGATAAAAAATTCTTAACAATTTTTAAAAGCTTTCTTTTCTTATAAATCTTTGTTGAAATATTAAGTTTTTCTTTTTGAAAAGTTTATTACCCCTCGAGTTAAGTTTCCGAGGTTCGTTTTAAGATGAACGTAAATTTTGGGGTAAGCTACTTCGGTGTAATATTACTTCCCATTCAAAGAAAACTTAAATAAAACTTCAAACGTTTCGCTACAAATTATTCTTAAGTGGGAACGATAAAAGATAAACACACGAGTTGACGAGTTTAAATCTCTTAAGAGGGGTACTTGACTCTCGCGATGAATCGATATAAACTACTTTGAATGCAATCTTCCTCTCTCCTTCTCTCTCTCTCTCTCTCTCTCTCAGCTATTTATTCAGAAACCAACTTGAAAAACAGTTTCTTTTGGCCACTCATTTATTATATCTTTTTCAACTAAGTTTTGAGACAATTTTTTAAGATACTAAAAAAAAAATAATATCAAAAAAAAAAAAAAGAATTTTATATAAATTCTTTTTGAATTGTACAATAAATAATTTTTAATTAATAAATAATTTTTAATCTTATGAAGATCCTGTATATGTGTCAGATTTTATGTTTAATAAGAAGAATAACTTAATTTCTTGTTTTCTTATAATTGTTCAGAATTTATTTCACTTTGTCACAGTAATTAATCAATGTATCATTTTTACGACAATATACAAGCAAAAACAAAATATATATATATTTAATATGTATATAATTATATACATAAATAAAAAAATATAATAAATAAGATTATTTGAAAAAAAAAAAGAGGAAAAACAAAAATAATTGTGTAAAAGATTGATATGAAAGGAGCGATAACAATAACAATAAGGGAGGTGTGGAAAAAGAAAAACAAAAAAAAAACGTTTCACTCAAGTTATACTAAATCACAGTATTTTGTCAGAGATAAAATTGGACACCTGATTTAATCGGTACAATGAATTATATATCATCATCATCATCATCATCATCAATCCGATTAAAACGAATTAAAAATATACGGCAGTAAACACCACGATGACGATGCGTTTAATTTTTCTTCTATTTTCTTTTTTTTTATTTTTTCTTTATTTTTCTTTTTTTTATTCTTTTATTTTTTTTTTTTCTTTCGACGAAATCATTCTATAACTCTTTTCAATTACTTTTCTTGTAATTCAGGAAATATTTCATACATCACCACTTCGAAGATATCCTGAAAAATAATAATCATTACCATGGATATGCTCTCACGTTCAATTATTTTATACGAATTAACAAACATACACACACACACACACATACATACATATGTGTATATATGTATAAATAGATTAATCTAAACGTACATAAAATAATTGTTTATTAAGATTAACATTTTGCAAAGTATCGAAGACTTTTATCAACCCACGTTGTGCACTTTGTGCTCCAACTAAATTAGCTAAGACCTCAGGTACGTTATTTAAAATTTGTCTACGAGCTTCTCCACGAGTTTTTAGTTTCTCTTCATCTGTTTTTGGTATTGTCCCTGATACCAAATGACCGTTCGGCCACCAGGATTTCGTAAACAATTGGATATAATAATGAAGCATCGGTTCTGAAAATACCCATGCAACCGTGTCCCTGATTTGCCTTTAAATAAAAATAAAAAAAAAGGCAAATAAAAGATATTACTTGTTAATTTAAGAAAAAGTATTTCTTTTAATAAATTCTTTAATCGTTTTCTAATTTGTTAATAATTTAATTATCTACCTGTTTATTGTACGACCATAAGTAATTTGAACAAAGGTGATCAATGATCGACGAAGCCATTTAAATAAACCTCTGAGATCAAAAATTTCTCCCAATAATCCATACAATGGCTCAGCTATGGCATCTTTTCCAGGACCGATATAAGAATCAGTTGTTGATCGATTGGTATCGTTATCATCAAGAAGCAGAGAGTAATCTTCCTCTTCTTCTTTATCTCGAGACTCGGTATTACTTCCAGATCTAAAAAAATATACCGATGATCTAATTATCATTATTATTAATTTATAATCTGAGAATTATTTAAAAGAAATTACGTACGAAGTTTTGAACAATGTTGATAATGAAAATCGTGACTTTTTAGGAGAAGGTGCTGAATGTTTCAAATGTTCCGAACTTGGACAAAGAAAAGCATATAATGCTTCACTCTGATTAAGCCTTTCATCTTCCAAAACGAGCTAAAGAATTATAATAATATATAATAATTATGATTTTATTTATTAAAGAATAAAAAAAACAATATATTAGGTCTATCAGAAAGTTCTGTCCATAATTTGTATTTGATTTTATTCCAAAATCGGACAGAACTTTCCAGTAGATCTAATAATAATTGTTTTATACATTTACAAATATTTGTGTATATTTTTAATATTCTTTTATATTAAACGATCCTTAAAATATTTATTACAAATATTTCCAAAATATTGATACGTTGATAAAAATATTATATGCTAATAAAAGATATTATAATTAAACAATACGTACATTTAAATATTTTTGTATTTGGATTTTAGCTTTTTCGAGAGTGTTCTTATCGGATTTCCCAAAGAATTTTAATGGTTGTGATGGTAAATCGAAAGTTTTAACGTAAGAACATAATTGACGTAATTGTCTATGAAGTTCCTGAAATTCTTGTAATTTCCTAAGAACTACCCAACCGCTAGATATACTTTGCTCATTCTTATCGTCTTCTATCATATGTATAACCAGTACAAACTGTGGTGCTTCGCCGTTTTCTGGTATCTATATATTCGTTTAGACATAATAGTTAGTTTTATAACACATGCAGATGACCAGGAAATAACCATTAGCTGAAAAATTTTAACATAATGACATGGTACAGTATAGAAAGAAAGAGAGAGAGAGAAAAAGAGAGACAAGGAATTAACAAAAAAAAAAAGAAACAAAAAATAGAAAAACGTGCTCGCAAACTTCTACGGGAATTTTGCGAATTTGCAAAAAGCGTATAAAAGCCGTTCAATTATTATTAATATATTAAATAAACTAAAAAGCAACATAGTATTATCATTTTTCATGTTCAATGCATATACAATTTTGTATTTTTTTTTTTTAAATATGTATGTGTATACCTTTTGTATACAGCAAATTTATAATCTAAATTCTACAAGTCTCCAAGGAATATAAATATCTTCTTTAATATTTTCTTTTTAAACCTTTTAGGTACAGCTGAATCGTGAGCGAGGTCTATTCCCTGGACGACAAAGTCTGACACGAATTACGCATAAACTGTACAGCATTGCAATATGTGACGGATAACAACACCGTTCTCTACTTGTGTAGATTGCAATAAAATAATCAATGATTAAATTATATGTTTTTTAAAAATATATTACGCATACTTTAAATTTTACAATTCATTTTAATAGTTAGTAATACAATTATTAATTGTCGTTCAAAGATATGACATTTGCGAAAGCCACTATAGTGGCGGGTCGTACCTAAAAGGCTAGTTTTTGCGATATGTATGCACATACGTTTCTTGTATGTATTCCTAGTTTTCAATGGATGAAGTAAAAAATTCTGAGCGTTTTTTTTTCTTTATTTCAACGATGAAAACGTTCAGAACTTTTTTTTACTTCGCCCATTATTTAGAAACCTAGACCTTTAAAGTTTCTGAAGAATATAAGTATCATATAATCTCCTCAAAAACGCGTAATGTATATCAGACGCATAATTAATCTACCTTGTATCATAAATAATAGAAATAAACATACATCTGCACTTTGTACATCAGCTTTCCATCGACCCAAGTGTTCAACCCACATTTCAGAATGACTCAAGTGAGCTTCTAGTTGTCTTTTTTCACCTTGCAACCATTCAACTTCCTTTCCCAGAATACTTAAAACTCTGCTTTCGGGCTTAAGAGAAGATTTAAGTGCTTGCAAAGCTTGCATTTTATTATTCAGCTTCTCTTGTAATTGGTCCAATTTACTACGTGCATAATTGGAATGTTCTCCGACAAGCAATGATGAATTTTCAGATAAAGCTCCTTCGACCGTTTGTTGATCCTCCACCAACCCTAATGTTTCAACAATTTAAACACTTGATAGCGCGGTAGATAATAGAGAAAAATTAATTTTATTGGAAAACGAAGGTAATCCATTTTTTTCCCCCATTATTACGTATTAGGCAATAAATGTGTGTGTATGTTGTGTGTATGTGTGTGTGCGATAAGTCAATATTTCATAATAATCGAACCGAAATCAACATGAATTAATTATTAAACGTATTGCAATAATAATAATAATAAAGCAAACAAAATCTAAAGATCCTGAAAAAAACAATTCAAACTTCGTATGCCTCAAAGTGGAGATTAAAAAAAATCTTTATCGAGTAACAGTACGATAATTTCGATTATTTAATATTGTTATTAATTTTTGTTATTTTTTAAGTAATTTCTTAAGACATTAACGAAAGAAAGAAAGAATAGAAAAAAAATATGCTCTCCCATTATGCACTTTAATGAAATATCGATCGTTTAAGAAAGACATAGTGGGTTACATGTTTGCCCTCAATTTTCTGTTACTCAATTACCTGGATAAGATATATATGTATTTGAAGAAGCACAGTGTGTGTATGCGTGTGTGTGTATAAGTGTATTGTACTTTAATTAGTACAATGTGTTTAAATAAAAAAAAGAAAACATATCTCTCAATTTAGCCAATTGACATAGAAACTTATATACTTTAAGTATGGAAATATATATTTATAACGTTCTCTATTATGATGTTGATGCATCATTAGATATATAAGGGATCTTTTATTTATTTAAAGCTTTTAATAGATAAGCTTGAGAGAAAAAAATAAAATTAATTTTTCTCTTTTCTAACTGGATCATCACCCGAAGTAACATTATAATGCTATTACTTAAAATTCTAATTTGTATTAAAAAAGCTCGTATAAAAAGTGTCATGAAGAAAATGTATTAGTGACAACAATGTGGGTTGCATTAATAAATGTGCTATCCACTTACCATCCGCTCTAACGCTTAACAATTCCTCTTGCAACTTTTTATATTGTTCGCTGACTAAGAACGATGAATAATATTTTTCTTCTATAGTTTTAACTACGCTCTCTTGGACTTCGTAAAATACGGTTGGTCCATTATCCCCTAATAAGAAACTTTCCATTCTTTTTCTTACAGTTTTATCAACTTTTATTTCGGCAGTCGGTGATCTAATATACGTATAAAAAATTTCAGCACCAAGCTGATGCCAATTAGATCTATTGGCGGATCTCAGTTCTTGTACAGCAGCCCAATATCCGATTAGTCCTTGACTTGAGACTTGTTCCAAAAATTGAGATAGATATTTACGACCTATGATGTTATCTAAAATTGTTTGTAGAGGTAATACTCTTCTTTCATCCATCAATGCGGTTGGGCCACTATCCTAAAAAATATCAAATTATGTTAATTACAGCCAAAATAGGATTTGCAATTAAATTAAAAATAAGAGTGAATAAATTTTAATTTAAAATAAAGAAAACTAACTTGTACAGGATAACCGTCCCATCCTAAAGATTGCATATGACATTCGCATGTATTTTTGGCATACGTCAATTGACTAATATATCTTGTTAACTTTCTTGCTTCACTTAAATCAGACTTTCCGAATGCATTGTGATCAGGATCCAAACCCTGTGCCCTTTTCACATTTTGTACCGTTGTTGCTTGCATAATTTCGATTACAATATTTAATCTAATATGCTTAAGAACCTCTAAATCTCTAGAACTTTTAATCATACGAAGAAAATCTTCAAATGATTCTGCATACTCGTATGTTTTTCTATGCATAGCAGCTGTAAGTTGTTGCTGTTCAATGTACAATAATATCTTTTGATTGATATAATCAGGATCGGTTATAAGATCTATCGCTGGTTTCAATACTGAAACAGTAATATAGGAAATACATATTTTCATTACTCTTAAACATTTTCTATATGAGATAATTAGATTTTATAATGAATTACATGGCACCCACTTTTACATGTAAGAACCTCTCTCAAGAGAAATTTTGCCGGGGAAAGAGAGTAACTGCGTGGCAATAGAAACAATATATATAATTCACTAACTTTTCTTAAATACTCCAATTCCGCTGCTGGTGACATCAAATGCGATGATAAAATGAAAACAGGTTCTTCACCAATTGATCTGAAATAATACAAATTATTATATCTCAGGAATAAAGATTATCTAAGGAAAATAAATGAATAAAAATACTCACGAAACTTCCTGTGCAATTCTAATCTTTTCAAAATGAAAAGTTACTTTATTAACTATATTAAATACTACTAGCTTAGTATGATCGACTCTTAACAGTCTATCATGGAGACTCTGTATAGCACCCCATACATCTTGCTTCATATTTTCTAATATCTGATCTGAATTAAATGCTAAATCATTAAGCCAACAGCCAATAAAATCTTGAAATGCTAAATCCAAGAGATTCTGTAAAGCTCCGTCTACTAAACGACTAAAGATCATTGGATAGCGAGATTGCTTTTTAACATTTGATAATTTGGCTTCGTAGCCCTTCTACAATGTAAAACAAAATTTAAAAAAATATATACATTACTTGTAACAAAATCTAATTAATTAACTATTACATTATACTTAATATAATCATAGTTTTATTTAATCAAATAACATACCATTAATAAATTATGGAATGCATCCAACTCCGCAATAGTTTTAACAGTCCCAACACCTGTTTGATGCTTTGATGATAATGCTATATTTATTAACATAACCACTAAAGGGCCAATAAGGAGACAAAATATAGTTAATAATCCATAAAAACAGCACCATAACATCCCATTCCAATAAAGAATAGTTAAAACACTAAAGATTATGCACAAAATATAAATAATCATTTTGTATACGTTTACAATATAGACAGATAATAAAATTGTCAAGCGTATTTTCTTGACAATCTTTACTTTCATCAACATTTAACCCATCTTAGTTAAATTTTTGTAATTACGTGATCGTAATGTGAACATGATAATAATTAATTACAAACGTGTATATTTTAATGCATGTATATTGTATTTTTATTTATTAAAATGAATCCAAAAATTCATTAACGAACATCACAATCAACCTCGTTTTGACACCTGTTATGTTTTCCATAGCCGGGAGCGATTACTGTGCATTGACATATGCGTCGATTTTATAAAAGCGCCATTTTTCAAATTTCAATTACCAAACAAATCTGCGATTAATTGACTATTAATTAATTTATGAAATATAATTATATAATAACTTTATTATATATATAGAGAGAGAGAGAGAGAGATTTTTAATAATATTAAACATATGTCTTTAACTATATCAATAAAATATTCTAATCAATAAAAAAGCGTATTCTAACCTATAAAGAAAAGATTGAACTTAAAATATTGGCAAATAAAAAATAATAAATGAATACTTTTTTAATATTTCTAATAAGTATATCATTAGTACATATATATATTAATCTTAATATGTAAATAACGTTTTTAACATTTAAAAACATTTAGAAAAGTTTAGAGTATTTTTAAAGGATTTTTTATTTTAACCAGATGGTAATATTAGCAACGAATCAAATGGCCAATAGCAAGGTAGAAATAATGCAAATGGCCTCAAAACTCGTCTTCTGCTAGTATGATCAAATAAATTTATGGTTCCGAGAATTAATCATTGAAACGTTTGATAGGAGTTATCAAATAGTCATTTCGTAGTGCTATATCATTAATATTATTAGGTATTCTATCATTATACATAGTTTACTGTTATCTTGATCTAGCAGAAGTTCTAGATTTTTGTGCTCTGTTTCCAGTAAGTAATAATTTATCAAACGATTATACACGTGGTTTCGTTAATTATCTTATTACTTATTTTATTTTATATTTATTATTTATTTTTTATTTTTACAAAACAATTATAACACATCTATTATATAGATATATGGATAAATAATATTCTAATCTATAAACACAAATAAAAAAAATTTAACACAATTTATCTTTTTTTTTTTTATCAATGATTTAAATAATGCAACTATTACAGATAAAAAAAACATTTAAAAATGCTTGAATAATAT
The DNA here is from genome assembly GCA_023678845.1 of Mischocyttarus mexicanus. Classification (NCBI taxonomy): domain Eukaryota; kingdom Metazoa; phylum Arthropoda; class Insecta; order Hymenoptera; family Vespidae; genus Mischocyttarus; species Mischocyttarus mexicanus. Next base: position 182,198 of record JACGTP010000131.1, on the reverse strand, counting down.
TTATCCTTTCCACTAAATGCATTTCTTTTCAGCTCACTAAACACAAGCTCTACACTTTTATTTTTTTATTATATATATACATATATATATATATTTTAATACACATTATAACATTCTATTATTTATCTTGATAAATAATTTAATTTTTTGTTATTACAAAAATTACTATAGAATTAATAAATATATATATATACATATATTAGCTTGCATATATTATTGCTATTATTATTATTATTATTTTATTATTATTTTACTATTATTATTGATTTGCTATATGCACTGACTTTTAAGTTACTTATTTTTCAGTATAAAAATTAATCCTCTGCCTTAAATGATAAACCAAAAATTATTTCCGATGACATAACATCCTCATAAAAAATTTTATATTAATTTTCAATATTTAATAAATAAGAATGAAAATTATTACAAAACTACACTGTGAATAATACGTATTATATATATATACATATATAGATGCATAAATTGTCTTTCAATAAGGATTATGTATACAGGTATTTATGCAAGAGCGTTCTATCAAATAGGGATACTATTCAACACAAAGATGCTATTAACATTTTTATATATGATAGCGACGACAATTCAAACATGGAGAATCTCATCTTTAAAAGCACGTTTATGTGCTTTATTTCAAGGAACAAAGCATAATAAACCATCGATTATGTTTTATGCCAAACCATTGGCATGCATAGACGAAGGTACAAATAAATATATTCGTTATTATTTATATACATGCGTAGAAAGACATATTGTATATAATAATAGTATAAAAAGAAACAATCTATTTTTTAACGATTATAAAATAAAATAAAAATTAAAAGATATTAAGGAAAACAGTATAAAATATGATTATAGGATCATGTGTTATAAATTTAAATAAATAATTTTCTAAATGCAAAATATCAATGCTGTACTATAAAATTGAATAAGAAATAAAAATAAAATATAAAATAATGAAAATATGAAAATATTAATAAAAGATTTGTATTTATTTAACGAAATTTAATTTTAAGGACATTTATTCATTCACTTAGTCCTTAAATTGAAAAACAAATGTTTTTATAGGATTAGAATTATCATCTCCGTATGGCTGGTTTCCTATCAATAGGCTGAAACTGCGCTCAAAATCTATATTAAGGGATGGGAGATATATTTGTATTTTCTTAACAAAAAAAAATACTAAATATTTGTCTCGCAGTATAATGAAAATCTCATTTAATTATTATTTTCAGAATATGATAATCTACCTAGTCCTCCAAATAATGAAAACGAAAACATATATAATTTTATGAGTTCTCATCTTTGTCAAAATAAATCACTTGCAAAACTTGGTGATTTACTTTGGAGTCATGGTGATGCAAGATTATGCACCATATATCCACAAGTATTTATTAAATAATTAATAATAAAAAAAAACAAAACTTCGCAGAACATAATAATATTATTAATAAATAATATTTTGAAACTACATGTGCCAAATGATTTTATGTTTTAGCAAAAAGTTGACATATCCGAATGGTTAGCTTATCAATATGAAAATCCTTTTATATCAACATTTAAACAAAATAATGGTGTAACATCATTAACTAAAGACTTTAGAATGCATATTTTAGTTGAGGCTGATTTTAATATATGTCAACCATATATTTCCACTAAATCAACTAAGGTAATGTGTTTTTAAACATTTATTAATTTAATTCAACAATTTCATTTCATTTCACCTTTTATTATATATGTTTATGTTGTAGCTAGAAGATTATGGTTTAATTATTAGTTGGATGGCAGATAAACATTTAAATATTATTATGGAGACTGATTTGGATCTTATAACTAAATTTGCAATAGCTGTTATGGAAGGACAATATTATATCAACAATGGTTTAATCTTAACACGTATATTGTGTAAGTAATTAAATATATAAATTATTTTATATGTTAATAAAAAAATTGTTATTAAAAACAATTCATATATTTTTCAGCTGTTTTAGTATCAGGGTATCCATGTACTTATCATAGTGATCAACTTTATTCATTACCAGATAATAGTAAGTTGCAGAACTTTAATAACTATTTTATATAAATTAATAATTAATGGAGTGTAAAAACATCCATTTATATAGACTGCTTCATATAACACTAGTCACGCTTTTTCGTGATATTTAACGAACAAATATTTCTTTTTTATGGAGTTTTTTCTATTGCATTTTGTAGATTAAAAACTATTTAATTTATTGTTAATTCCAAACATTGTTTTATTTGGCTAATAGGAAATTCACAAAAAATCGTGACTAGTGTTATGCAAAACACCTTCCTGTATTATAATCTCTGTATTACAATAATGTGGTAGTATGGTGAAAATGTCGAGAGTAGTGAGTGTGAATGTATGTGAAAGAGAGGTTATATGAAAGTATAATGCATACAAATGATTCATTCATTAATGCGTGGTAGGGTCGTGAGAAATCACCTCCACTCAATGAATAAATCAGAGAGACGACAAAAGACGGACAGAGGATAGTAGACTTTCAGTGGTAGACAAATACAGTCATAATTAGACGTTAGACTGATAGAAGAAAGGTAACTAGGTTTTAAACAAACATAACCAAGTTCAAATAATAGAAAAAAGACTCAAAGGAAAGTAAATACAGCGAACAGACGATTAGACTAACGTTAAGGTTAAGACAGAGAACGAGTAAACTATTTCTTTTCCCTGTTATTAACGATATCTTTACTAACAAGAAATATATTATTACGTTTACCATCTATAATATTATTAGATTTATATGTTATACTTTATATTGTATATTCTATATTACAGAATTAACAGGAGTAGAAGACTGGGAAGCGTATGTGAAGAAACTGAGATTAATAAGTAATACTGCACGATTAGCATCGCAAGAAAATAAATCAATGGACGTACCTGAAATGTCAGATTTACTTATTTATCCTAAAGATGAATCGACAAATGTACAAATATCTACAGACGAAAAAACAGAAGCTAATAATACGATTGAAAATTTAGTTACAACGTTAAAGACATCTGCTGAGAGTCAAGTTTTGATAAATTCAGATACAGTTGAAACTGTCCAGTCAGAAAATGTTAATAATTTGGAGAATTCTGATGTATCAACGTTACACGACGATGTACCTGAATCAACTCGTATATCTTCAATTAAATCTGATGTTATAAAAGAAACATTAGATAAGGATAAGGTAAAAGAAACTTGTGAAAATATCACTAAACCTGTATCTACATCTAATGATCAAGATAATAGTACAAAAACAATTGAACCAGTACCTTCACTTTATTTAGAGTAAGTTTCATAATGTATATGTATAGTCATCATTCCATATATATATATATTAATTATTTATTTACATATAATTTTAGAAGTCTTACTCCAAAAGGAACAGTTACGCCATATTCTAAACATCACAAACCACCTAATGTTTTAATTTATGCAGAAAGTGCTGTGTCACTCGATAACGTTAAAGCTGTATTAGAAAATTCGCTCGGCACCGACAAGTATGTATGATAATAAATTATAATTAAAATTAGGAATAAACTGCGAGAAATACTACTGGTCAACAACGTATCAAATTAATAATTTATTGTATAATTAATTTTATTTTAGATATATATTATATGTGTTATCTCGTGAAGAAGCATGTTCCGATGTATGGATGGAACAAGCAGCTCTTGTCGTTGTATGCGGAAATGTTGGTACCGAAATTAGTACTCAACTTATAGAATATATTGTTCATGGTGGAAAACTTCTAGCATTATGTTCCGATACGCTTCATACTTTGCTTCCATCTTTTAAAACAGCTGAGGTTCGTGAACACGAACTTGTACATTTTTCATATGGAAAATGGAAACATGTTCGCATGATGCATCATATTTTCTGTTATCAAGCATCACCAGTGAGAACTCGATTTTCTCATGACAATGAAGATATTAAGTAAGAATTTCATTAAACATTGACAATAACTTGGCATAGAAATATTTGATATGATTTTTATTGAGAGATACTTTCAGTGTAACAGCTGTGAATCCTCCTGTATCGGCTACAGTTAAGGATAAAACAGGCAAATCACATTCCTTTGGTATAAAAGTACTAGGAACAGAAGAAACATGGCATACTCCTAGTATCTTACTTGCTAATTTAAATGATAGCAATGGTAAGGCTGTATTTTCACAAATACATTTAGAGGCAGATCCAGCACAATACGAGCTCGAAGAAAATAAGTTTAATGCTCTTAAACAAAGTAATCTAGCACGCTTAGAAATATTGAACGATCTGCTAAGTGTACATTTAGGCATAGAAGTAAGAACATCTATGGAAAAAACATCAGTGCATTATACTCCAGCCTTTTTCTTAGGAAGACACGAGGTACTTGTTATTTTAATTTAATTGTAATTTTAAATTTATGAAAGAAATCACACGAAACAGTGAAATTATATTTAAAATTGATTTGTATTAAACTTTGATAGTTAAAATTAGAAGTTCTGGAACAATTAAAAGAAAAAATGCAAAATGATATATTGAAAACGAAAAATTTAGAAATACAATTTTGCAAGAAAAATATTGAAAAATCAGCATCGTCTTCGTTTCTTCCTGTTATGATACATCAATGTCCTGATAATTTTTCTACCATTGAATATTTCGAGGTAATACTTTGTGTTCCATTTATAATAATATTCATATAAAATATTACTTTTATTATATTACAATTCTTTCTTTTAGAGTCTGGAAACAAAATACTTAGGACGTTTGGTAATATACGCAGATATATTAACATCATCGATGGATGTTGTAAATGATCATAAAATAGAACATGGATTGGCCGTTATTCCTTGCCAACAAACAAAAGGACGAGGTAAACGAATATTTCTTTTAGATTTATACAAATATATTTATAATCAATGAATAATAATAAATATTTATGTTCTCATTATAGGAAGAAATAAAAATGTATGGCTTAGTCCTAAAGGCTGTGCAATGTTTACTCTACAACTTCACATTCCAAAAAAATTCCATTCTCGGTAATCATATTTCAATGCTTCAACATGTTGTTATAGCTGGAGTCGTATCAGCTGTAACATCTGTTCCTGAATATGAGGTTTTTTTCTTTTTATTCATTTCTCTATTCTCATAATATTTGCAATTGATATATTAGATTTATAACGAATTTATTTATTTTAAATTTTATTTTATTTTAAAACTAGGAATTAGATCTTAGAATAAAATGGCCTAATGACATTTACGCTGGAAAATCAACTAAAATTGGTGGTATTATAGTCACCAGTCATTATGATTCGTCATTAATCATATGCAATGCTGGTAAGTATTATATTTTATATAATACATTCTGATAAAGAATAAGAAATAATTAAGTTAATGTCAAATACGAAATACCATTGTTTCCAGGTGTTGGTGTGAATCTTTCAAACAGTACACCTACCTGTTGTATCAACGATCTCATTGTCGAATATAACAAAACGCATAAAACAAAATTACCAATCCTATCATACGAGCGTTACTTTGCTTTGGTATTCAGTGAAATAGAATATCTGTTAGATGTTATAGAAAGTGGAAATATGGACCATTTCTTAGAAACTTATTATAAATTTTGGTTACATAAGTTAGTATAATATAATTATCTAAGTAACGTCAAAGAAAAAAAAATAATGTAAATAATTAGAAGATATTATTATATTTTAATTAATAATTTGTATTTTTTTCTCTTTCTTTTTTTAGGGACGCAGAAGTAACAGTTGTATCGATTAATGGTGATAGCGAATTAGTTAAAATATTAGGTATCGATGAATATGGATTTTTAAAAGTACGAGGAACCAAAGGGAATACATTTTCGGTTCAACCAGATGGAAATAGTTATGATTTGTTTAAAAATTTAATTAAACCCAATTAGATCCGAGTATATGTACTCTATTTTTTAAAAAAATTGTCAACACTTAACGTTATATATCGTATAACAACGAAACGTATTGAACATAATCGATTAAAATAATGAAAATGAAAGAGACGATGTCAGTCATACAATAATCTTATTTAAGTAATCGACATATATAAACAATGGTTTATGAATACAGGATATTCATAATACAACGTTGTTTCTAAAATGTTGGTTGTAAAAAAATACGTTTCCCTATATATGAATATATATCAAATTAAATAGGTGTATATGAAATTTGAAAATATATATTTCATATATGTCTATTTATAAAAGAATCTCATGATGAATTATTCCTTTATGTTAATTTATTAAGATGTGCACACGAAATATATATAACTGGGTAAATGGTCTTGTTAACACTGTATGTATATATAATTGTCATGTTACATTTTAACAGAATATACATACAGATTGGTACGTACTGTTATTATAAAAATTCATATATGATGTTCATCCAAGTCACATTGTTCACTTATCGATTACAACATATTTTATTAAAAAAAAAAGAAGAAGAAACCAAAAAAATACCAACAATAACTAAGTGCTTCGTTAAAATTATATCACAAAAGATGTAATAATAATAATAATAATAATAATAATAATAATAATAATACTACTACTATTACTTCTAAATCATTTAATCAAATCTACAAAAAAAAAATGATACAATATTGACAATGGTAGTGTATAAGCATTTGTTTTATAGTTTATTGCAGCATTTACAATTTGTTGTATATCACTTGTATTTATAACGAAATAAAAAATTTATGATGTTAATATATATTCTCTAGAAAGAAAGAAAAAAAATTGATTATAAACTAATGAAATAATACGAATAAGAAATAATATATGTTATACGAAAAACTACTCTCATGTATATCATAAAATTAATTTTTATTTTCTGGACAAAGAGACATGAAATTCCTAATGTACATTATATCAGAATATTGCTATGTAGTCCTAAATTTCTTATTTATATTAATTTAAAAGATATAAATTTTCTCACATGTTATAAAGGAATTTGTAATAATTCATGCTAGTTAATATACTAGCATTAAAAGATAATATATATATATATATATATATACGATGTATTCATTTAATTTTCATATATATCATTGAAATGGTACATTTATCTTCTGTACATAACTTTGATTTTATATTAAATATGTATATATATATATATATATTATTTTTGTTCTTAATTTTTAAATTTTTATTTATTTAGGTCGCTAGCCTATATACGATCAGGTAAATAAATTGCTTTTCTACTATGAAATAATTCTTTCCTTGCATAATTTTTTGTTTTTGTTTTTTTTTTTCGTTTTTTTTCTTTTTTGTAATCGCTATTATACACAGTTATATATGAAATGTATATTTCATATAGAATATGGAAATTAGAGGAAGAATGTATTATAACGATTATTTTTTTACTTTTACAATATTTACATTACTTATAAACTAATTTTCAACAGCGAATATTATATTATCAATGTCGTGGATTATTTCTTGAAAAGAGAAGTTTATCATAATGCAGCTATGTCATGTGCGATTAAATTATAAAATATATACACACATATATATATATATATGTATATCAGAAATATACAGTCCATAAAATGTTGTACTTTGAAACAATTAAATTTAGTTTTTTTTTTATTATTTTCTTTCTAAAAAAAAGTCCGCGTACTTTTTTTTTTCTTTTCTCTTTAATGCACACGTAACAAACATTTCGTCGATTAAAACTCTTCTCTTAAGAATTAAAATTATTATTCTTTTTTTTTTTTCTTTTCTTTTCTTTTCGTAATACTGTATTATTATTTTTTTTTTTTATAATCATCGATATAATCTAAATATATTTGAATATGACGACGATACATATTTTAGAAATAACGAAAATAATAATTAATCGCGCTTTTTGATTCGCAAAAAAAAAAAGAGAGATTATTGAGAACTTAATATACTAAAATATTACATATTGAACTGATTATATATAATTATATATAATAATTCAATTTTTTTATATATATTTATAACACGATGTACATACATGTATGTACGTTATCGTTATTTTGTTAAATCCATTTATTCATGAAATAACTAATTATTAAACGGAATAACTATACCAATCATGTAAAATATGAAATAAAACAGAATTAGATACTTCAACTAGGTAATATATAAATTCACGAAAGGCGTGATAAAGTTGAAAGCTGAAAAATCGAAAGCTTTTCTTGGTCAAAGTGTTTGAAGAAACCCAAACGTGCTATTATAAGTAATTTTTCTCTAACAACGTCTAAACAACGGCTTATAATAGAATAATGATATAATAATTAGATATCTATTGTTATTTTATATAATACCTAGTTGTTTCATGAGTTAACTGAATTACGTTAATGAGCCAATAATTATAAAAATTATATTATCTCTCATTAAAATTCGTAGTCATTAAAAAAGGAAAGATAAAAATTATGCTAGAAATTTTCCAAGAAAAAATATGCACACACAGCAGCAACAGCAACAGCAGCAGCAGATACGCACACACATACAACACTCGTGGAAAAAAAAAAAGGAAAAATATATAAGTCACTGATTTATACATCCTATAAATAAAGACACAATAAATGTCTTCTTTTTCTATGTATATGTATAGTATGTATACTTGAAAAAAAAAAAACAATTAAAATAAAACTAATTCATATTAACAGAACACTTAACGTTTTCAAGCTGGAAGCTGAGAACGAATTAAAAAAGGAATGAACAAAGTGTTATCTCGCAAATGAATTATTATTTTGAAATATTTGCGTAGTAGTGGTTGGTTCCATCAGCTTTGTCTAAGTCATCGTCAAATCAAATACTTTAGAAATCAGTTCTAATAAAAATCTATATATAATATATATGTTTTAAATTTTGTATTATTTTGTTTTAAATTATACTACCTTACGTGTGTACGTGTACGGATGACATGTGTATAGTTTAATCACCGATTTTAATGAAACAAATTTAAAAGATATACACTGTGTATGTGTGTGTATGTATATATATATATATATATATATATTTATATATATATTGTTTCAGTCACGATGTGTAAGTAAATTGGCAGGAGCATCTTTTCTCATCGACTATATTCTACATTTGTAACAATGAAACTCATCATTCTTTTTACACACACCTCTTACGGTATGTAACTTATGTATACACACATACATACATACATATGTATATGTATACTATATATATTATATATAGGTTATTAGGTTATTAGGTTATCAAGTATGAAATGGAGCAAATTTCAATTCAATTATGTGCATTATTTGCTCCATTTAATACTTGACAATCAAATATACAAAATATTCGAAAGTTAATTGATTATTTTTATATAAAGGAGAAAAGATAAACCGCAAGAGGGATTAAATTATACATAATTTCTTACAAAATACATTTCTCTCTCTTTCACTCTCTTTTTCTCTCAAATTCTCTAAACAATGTGTTTCCTTCTTTTCCTTTTATTTACTTCTTTGTTATTTTTTTTTATTGTTTTTTCTTTTTGTAGAAATTATATATGTACACGTCTTTAATCACTGGTTTAACTTTACCACTTTTCTCGGAATAATTCTATTTTCGTTTTTTTTCCCCCTTTTTTTTACATTTTATTTGTGTTTATTATTATTATTATTAATTTTGTTTAATATTTATTTATATATATATATATTTTTGTAATCATTTAATTTATTACCTTATCAATTTCTCACTCACGTATTTTATATTCGTAAGTTCCTGCGTTTTCTTTTTTCTACCCCTTTCGTCACCGTTTTGCTTCGAACAACGACGATCGATCACTCTTTTAATTTCTCTTTCCGAAAGTGTCCAAAAATAAATTGCAATCATTTTGCATTTTTCTTTTTCTTCTAATTACCGATAAAAGAGAGTTCACATTTTCTCTGATACATATAGATATCCCTTATTTATTTATTTATTTATTTATTTACTTTTAATAGCCACAACAATATAGTCATATCGATATAGAAAAAGGAAGTCCTCAACCTTCCGTTAATATTTCCATTAACAATCGTTTTAGGCTATCCAAACCAGTAAGAAAACCATAATCAGGACCCTGATGAACCATAGAGCTAGAATTACATGCCAATGCTAAACTACTCCGTCCAAATGAAGTATGAGCAAAGTCTATTATTCTGACATCAACCATAGCTTCTTGGACAGCCGAGGTCGAAGATGATTGTTCAGTTTTAACTCTGAATCTTTTCGAAATACTCTTTGCTTTTAATTCATCTTGATCTTGTCTTTCATCATCATAAGAACATAAACGTAGTTTGTGCCTGTTGCGTTTCAATCCGCATTCACTTCTAATATCCATATCTGAACTAGTGTCCTCTGAATTGGCAGCTATATGTTGACCGAAACAATATTCTTCACCGCTGCTACTACTATACAACATCCAATTGTCATAAGATGGGGATTGTACAACCGTGTTGATCAAACTAGGTGGGGGATCCATAAATACAGTTTCCTCGTTAACTGGATAAAATGCTGTTGTATTTTTAGCACCTCTAGCAGCAGCTTCACCAAAACCACGGTGCAATGCTGCCTGGCTTACTTCTTCATGCGCTGAAAGATTATAGTCCATTGAATTATTGCTTGTATCTGCGTCGTAACATGTATCCGAACCACCCGGTGTATTTTCCATGAAACTTAGGTCATTGGATTCTTCCTCAACGTGAAGGGATGTAGAATGTCTGTGCGTTGCAAATTCTTCTATTTGATATCCTTCATACACTATAAGCAACGAGCTGAAAAATTTTTATACAAACTTTATCATTTTTGTCTTTTCCTTTTTTCTTTCTTTCTTTTTTTCTTTCTTATTTTTTTTTTTATTTTTTGTATCAACCGGTGATCTATCGTGATTTTTTTTCTTATATCACTTAATCACCAAATGAAGAATCGTTCAGAAACCAAAACCCAATGTAATTTCCACGTGTTTTTAATGTTTTTTTTTTATTTTATCGCCAAAGGAGTTAGTTCGACATATTTAATCTTTTATATTTCTCATAAATTTTCTTTTAATTGTTATTTCATAAAAAAAAAGAACAAGATTTCTGTAACGTAAAAAATCTTTTCTATGTTTCTTTTTCATGGTCGATGAGGTCATGTTTATTAAATAATAAGATTAAGAGAAAGATGACGTGATAAAAGTTACTACCGATGACTAACTAATCTACGTCATTATCGTTTAAAAAAACATCATCCAATAAAAGTTTATTGCAATTAACGATAAATCGATAAATATAAATATGTATATATAAATATATATAAAAGCATGACGTATATAAACGACGTATAAATTGTATACGTCATCTTAAGACTCAACGTTATCCTCGTCGTCTTTCTCAACATACAAGGAACCAAGATTTGTAATAAAATAAAAGGAAAAAGAGAAAAAAATTAAATTAAATTTAAAAAAAAGAATAAAAATAATTCCATTCGCAACTCTCTATATGTGCGTGCGTTATATTCAAAATATATTTTTCATTTCTTTTTTATTTGTTATATTTTTTATTATTATTATTATTATTTTCATGAAAGTGTTGAAAGGAGGAAGAAGTAAAAAAGAAAAATAAGGAAACGTAAAATAAATAAGGATAAGTAGTATTTCTTACTTATTTACCATAACAACACCACCAAATACAACAACAACAACAACAACAATAGCAATAACAATAACAATAATAATAACGACCAACAATGCTAAATTAATTATATACATACCAAGATGGAATTAATTAATTATAAATTAAACACATGCGACTTTCTTTGATCTTTTTCCAATGTAAAAACGAAAATGATAATTGATGAGTTTTTTATTTGCACGCTCATGTATCGAATACACGTTTATTTTTTTTTAATTACGTTTAATTACAATCTAAGATCTCAAAAAGAACGTGTTTAATTTATCAATTCTTTTTCTGTTTTATTTATTTATTTTAATTAAAGAAATTAAAAAGAAGAACCATCTTTTTCATTTGGTTTGATTATGTTAAGATCACAATCTCAATAATTCTAAAATCATACCAAAAACTCATTTCATACTAAATTCAATCCTGTATGTACGTGTGTATATATATGCGTAAAAATTAGATTAAATAAGCGAATATTTATTAAACAATAATTCGATATTACTCTTAAGTTATTTTCTATTCCCCTTTTTTGAGATTCGGTGCAAAGATAAATAAGAAAAAAGATACAAAATAGCGAGGGTGTTAAAGAAAAGCACAAGTCAATGAATTCAAACGACAGAATGATGAGAAAAATAAGAAAAGAACATTTAAAAAAAGAGACAGAGAGAGAGAGAGAGAAAAAAAAAAAAGAAAAATGAAAATTATATTCAAGCAAAAGCAAACAAAATTATAAAGCGGATTGTGATCTTGTATAGTTCGATTCGAGATAAAACGAGACTTTTTTCGTTCGTTTTCTATATATTAGTATAATTTTATATACTTACTAACTATTTTATAATGCATGAAGTACAAAATTTCAAGCATTTTTATAATTGAAATAAAATGAAAAAACGCTCAGAACTTTTTACTTCACCCAATACATATACATATATATATAATATTTCTTACATAAATTAAAAATAAACAAAAATACTCGTCTTTAAGTAAATATATGCGTTTTTTTTCCAACTAATTATGTTGAAAATATTTTAATTAATATATTTAGGTGTGTCAAGTATGAAATGGAGCAAAAAATGCACACGATTTAATTGAATTTTGCTCCATTTCGTACTTGACACACCTAATATATTAACAATTTGTATTTTATCTATTGGATTAAAAATACCTAGATATATATAATTTACTATATATAAAAAAATCTAAATTTCAAAGTCCCTGAAATTGTAGAAAAAGTAAAACATGTTTATACACACGCTTGAAATACGCGTCGAAAATTAATTGAAAGCTAGTTTGGCAACCCTAAATAAATCATTTTAATATATCTATTAGATTAAAGATACCTGTATTTATATAAGCTACTATATATAACAAAGTTTCTGTCAAAGTATTGGTTGAGATCCCACGTGAGGTCGAGAAGCTAAATTTCAGGGTCGCACAAATTGTAGAAAAATTAAAAAACAGGTGTCGAAAATTAATTGAAAACCAGTCTGGCAACCCTAAACGTATAGCACGCATTAGTAAGTTTATGATAATGACAGAAAATATTGGAATATAATAAATTCAAGGTCCCGAAAATATTTGTTCAGATAGGAGTACGCCAAGTGGAAATGTTTGATAAGCTCACATATATATGATTCGTTTATTTTATCATTTATTAACAATAAAATAAATATTTTCAAAAGGATTTAAAAACAAAATTATTTTGAAAGTAAATTTCATTGAATTTTATACGAACAACAAAAATCATATCTTACTTTTCCATTATTCCGTTTTTAGTTTATTTCATAGTTTCTTTTTATTATTATTTTTTTATTTAATGTCATATACGCGATAAGATTTTATGATTCACTTTGAAAGTGAAATTCATGACTCGTGAATTTTCCAAAATAAACGAATTGTTGAATTATTTTCTTAGCCATGCTGTTAAACAATTCGTGATTTACCACAGACGAATATTTTTATTTTATTTTATATTCTTTTTATTTTAATTTCTTCTTTTTCATCGTCACTTTAGAAATATCGACGAATTTTTCTAATTCAAACAATGATTTATTTATAAACCTATTAATTATATCAATGTATATAAATTATTATTATTATTATTGTAATACAATTTGATATTGTTATACAATATACTTAATACAAACGTAATAAAACGCAATTGTATGTGTAAAACAAATAAAATAGTTATTGGTTAACCAATAAATAATTATAGAATTTTTTTAAATGAAAACAAAATATATATATAACAGGCCTAGAACTTATTGAGTGACGTGTTATATATATAAATAAAATATATGAAATTTATTTATTAGTTAACCCTGCAAAAACAACAACAACAACAACGATAATAAATAATAGTAACAATAAATAACGATGAAAGAAATATTATTTTATCCAATACTGTTATATAGTGTTTCAAAAAAAAAAAAATACGAGAAAACATGAGAAAGAATTTGTTCATTTACGATAATTATTCAAAAATCTTTTTTGAAAGAGAACTCGACTTATATTGTTCTTCTCGCATAAACAACAAGCTTAATTAAACTTAACTCTGATTACTTTTCAAAACGAGGAAAGTCTCGTTTATGGCATAGGAAAATACACAGGCAGAGAGAAAGAGAGAGAGAGAAAGAGTGAGAGACAAAAAAAGTGAAAAAAGTTTAATCAAGAATCATTAAATGGAAAATTACCAACAAAACATATTTTTACTTTTATACAAATTTTATTTGCAACGAGACATTATTCTTTGCACTCTGTTTTTTTTCCAATTAAATTTATTGTTCAATTAAATCAATTGTTTTAAATAATAATTAACTTTTAATTGTATTTAATAATTTGTTTTGTTCATTTTCATTAGTTTCATATAAATTGAGTTTCATTCAATACACGTTCTATCGAAATAAATATGTAACAACTATGTATGTGTGTGTATGTGTGTGTGTGTAAGATGTACATATGTATTATTATGAGTTTCAAAGAGAGAAAATCGATTATAGGAAAACGATAGTTGGGTATTTGTTAATAAAACAAAAAGATAGTCTCTCACCACTCTCTGTGAAATCGTACTATATTTCTCGTGTAAACCAATCAGTGTTCTACGATGTGCACAGAACAAAGATAGATTTTTTTTGCATATAAAATAAATACATACACATTAATAAAAGCGTTCTCTCTCTTTCATCGTTCATGCGATATAATCTAAAAAGGTAGCTCTCTATCAAGCAAGGCAGTCATTTGAGTCAATAATTATGAAAATAGTTTAAATCAAAATTGAAAAGAAAATAAATTTACAAGTTATTTAACATCACGTTATTTTCAATTAAATTAATTCAATGTAATCTTGACGATATCGTCAAAAATCAATAATTAAATAGTGGTTGTAATATTCAACATTATATGGAATTTAAATACAAAATTAAATGCAATTAATTAAAAATATATGACTTAGACTATTTTCATAATTATGGGCACGTTTGTAAGAAAAAAAATAAATACGTATAACACGCATTTGAAAACTAATATAAAAATGTATATACTCGAGGATGAGGGAGGGTGGTTTGTGCGTTGAAAAGTTTTGAAATTATTTGGAAATATATTAAATTTATTTCGTGACCTAAACAAAAGTTTATTTCTATTCTCGTAGGTTCGAAACTTTTCAATTAAAACCACCTCCTCGTTGTGTATATGTAAAAAAAAAATATTGCAAAGGTTTTTATTAAAAAATTTCAACCATGACCGATATTTCTACAAAATAATACTGATTAATTTAATACATATTGGGATTTGACCAATAAACATTGTCACAGTTTACGATATTTTATTTTTTAAATAAACAACACACATTAACGTGTGGATCTGTATACTTTGCATCTATTGACAAAATATCTGATACTTTTTTTATTATTTAAATAAAAGAAAATTACAATACTTAGAAAAAAAAATTGCAACGTTAGTATTGGACAAATTCAATATATTTATTATATGCATTATGCAAATGTTTTATGAAATAAGCTTATGAAGTAGCTCGAAGAATAATGATTAATATAACGAACAACCCACAAATGATCATCTCATTAATTCTATTCGGTGAGAATAAACAATAAAAAAAATGCACGAAAATATATTTTCTAAATCCTTACGCGATTGTAATTCTTCATTGAAATTATTTTTATTACGTGTAAATAGCAGAAACAAATTGGTTCTTTTCCAAAAAAAAAAAAAAGAAAATCAATCAATTATTTCAATTAAATAATTCTACAATAATTACACGTTATTAAATAATTCTAAAAATACACATAAACATTATAATAAAAGCTTTATTACATGAGAAAGAAAAAAAAGAAGAAGAAGAGAAGAAGAAGAGGAAAAACAAATTAATTTTAATAACTTGTAATACTTTAAAGAAATAAAACACACGCATATAAAAAAAGATGTATTAAAACTGTATTCTAAATTATATTTCATTAATCCTTCGATATTATATAACGTTGTGTATATAAAATAATACTCGTGTAATAAATAATATGACAATGAACTTTAATACTTCAACATTCCCCCTCTTCATCTCTCCTTCACTCTTTCTTTTTTTATGTTGCTTCATTCTAGTTTATCTTCGTGCATCGTTTATCAATCATTTAACAACACATCATCGAGAATCTCGATTAAATATCGATCAGTGTTACACACTTGTAAGAATAAATAACAAACAACGACAACAACAAGTATTATCTCTTTACTTGTATTCTCTAATAGAGTACAATCACCGATATGACATTAATGCACGAATAAACCATTCACCCTTATAATTAGATAATATGTTAAATCAACTTCTGACATTTTACGGTACTCGCTATGAGAGTGATTCATCTAACAACTTAAATAACACACACACACTCTCTTAGGAATATCGATATGCACGTGTAGAAATCTATACACGTATACTAATTATATTTATGTATGTATGTATGTATATATGTATATATGTATATATGTATGTATGTATATATGTATGCATGTATAAGAAGAAGGGGTTGTTAGTTGCAACTAAGAATAGCGTAACTAAGCCTTTTGAAAAAGGTAAACGTGCCATGTGAATATCATCGAGCAATTTACGATATTTTATTATTAGGGTTGTCAAGTACGAAATGGAGCACAAAATGCATATAATTGAATTCGAATTTGCTCCATTTTCATACTTGGCAAGCAAATATTTTGTTTTTGTTTCATCGTGAAATAAAAATTCTTTTTCGTGCATTTTTCTTTTTCTAATTCTAATTGCTAGAGAATAATTAATAATTTATCGTCTGCGAATATGAATGAATAAATGAATGAATGAGTAAATCAATAAATTAATAAAATGAAGAGAAAAGAAGAAAAAATAAACCTAATGGGATATATTTGTAAAGAAAATATGTGAATTATTATTATTATAAATATTTATGTTATTAATATATTTAATATTGATGTGAATGTTTATGTTTTTAATGCTTAATGTGAAAAATAAATGTTCTCTTACCACGAGTAGAACCGATAGCTACTTTGTCTTTCGATAGCACGTCGTAATAGTTCTAATCGAGATATCACCCTTTCAATAACCAATGTTCTTAAACAAAAGCCATTGTGAAAGAATCGATATAAGGCAGCTTTAAAACCTTCTTCTTTTAATTCTCTGCCCCAATATTTGTCTCTTTTTATATAATGATCCGAATCAACTTGATATACCTAAAAGATCCAACACACAGATAGACACACAGATATTTATTACATATTCTTTCATTAATTATCTAATATACATTAATACAGTTACGTCAAGTATATATCTAAAAGATGGACCAGAAGTATTTGGGTTAACTTAACAATTTTTTATCAATATTTTTATCAATATTTTTACCAATATTTTTGCTTTCGTTTTTTCTTTTTTACAGAGATTATTTAACACATTGCATTAAAATATTGGAAATTAATTGTACTTTACCATTACAAACGTATATTTATTTTTATTAATACAAGAGTATCACAGTTTCCAATAATTATATCTCGAAAATAAATAAATACGATAATTAAAAATACTAAAATTCGAGTAATATCAAAGGTTGTCAAGTATGAAATGGAGAAAAAAAATACACATAATCGAATTAAAACTTGCTCTATTTCATATTTGACAACCTAAAAATAAATGATTGATAAATTAAAGATTAAACTCTGTTTTTTCTTCGTTATGGTAGAATCGTGAAACATTTAAGATAAAAGACCCAGTACCGGAAGGACGAAGGGCACATAAATGATTTTTCTTATATTTTTCAAATACTTTAGTTAATATAAGAAAAAAAATTATTGTCTGAAACAGACACTTAACTGTTCAAGCATAATCATATCAAGTTTTTGATAAGTTCTTTTTTTTATATTTCGGATATACTTTTAAGTTACATTTTTATGTATTCTTTTAGAAATAAAATATTAAGGTATTAAATAAAACAAAG
>JACGTP010000131.1:142011-145423 GCA_023678845.1 Mischocyttarus mexicanus | reverse complement strand
TGCTATGGCACTGTGATTCAGTCTCTCCCATACCCCAAAGACCCGTCAAATATACCATACCCGCGTACTCTTACAGGATGTAAACCTAATCTCTCGGTTACACTTTGATTTATTTAATATACGTATATATATTTATTATTATTTTTGCATAAATACAAGGGAAAGAAAATATATATATTTATATATATATAAAAAGAGAAAGAGAGAAAAGACAAAGAAAGAGAGAGAGAGAAAGATGGATCAAGTACGAATAAAATATTTAAATTCAATAAGGAAAATATTATTTTCCTTTTATTTAATTCTTTCCGTCTTGGTTTTCTGATTTTTTGTGTCTTTTTTTATGTGGTACAACCAGAGAAAAACAGTTTTCACTTCCACGTCACAATCACCGTTACAATTATTTACAAATGAACACTTTATTTATTAAAATGTTATATATTATTGACATGTAATAACATACATCGATGATTGGTTATATTCTTAAGATTAAAACAGAAGTTCTTTCTTCGATTCTTTCTTACTAAATATTAACAATGATTGTAACGTACGCTGATGGCATCAGCTGTAAGTGGGTGGGGATGGCATACTGAGCAGAGAAACCGTGCTGCCAAGGATAAACCAACACAGTTCAAACGATCCATTTCTCCCTGTTAATACTATCAAAAATCATACATTCTTATTGGCTGAAAGTTCCCACTCGTGAGGGAGCATTAACCAATCGACGCACGCTTCCCCCATTCGCGAACACTCAACCCTTCCTCACTCCTTTTCATGATACTTTCTTGGAATTGTGTATTATCTTGCGTTCTAAAAACCATCCTAAATTGTCGAGCGTTCTAAAAGGAAAGTTTCTTTTTTTTTTAAAAAAACTTTTTTATTAAAAACACGTGATACTTGATTTGAATGTTTACATTGTTTTGGTGTTTTTATCTCTTCACAAAAATTTATTCATTTCTTTCTTATTTTTTGGCTTGGAAAAAGTAGATATTAAATCATAATGGTATTGTTAGGTGAAACATTCCCAAATTTTACCGCAGAAACACAAAATGGTAAAATTGATTTTCACGATTGGCTTGGCGACTCGTAAGTGTGTGGTTTGTTGTTATTATTATTATTATTATTATATTTAATTTGCAAAATATATCTACATAACAACATTGTCAATTATCTTTTCGTGATTTTTTATATTCCAAACATATGTGTATAAAAACAATTAAATATTTTAGTTGGGGTATATTGTTTTCGCATCCAAATGATTTCACACCTGTTTGCACCACAGAATTGGCAAGAGTTGCCAAATTAATGCCAGAGTTTAATAGATTAGGGATTAAAGTTATTGCATTGTCATGTAATTCTATTGATTCTCATCACAAATGGATCGAGGTATATTTGAAATATATTTTTCATTATTTCATTATTCTTATTGAACAATATTATTAGATGTTGCAATTAATTCGATATTTTTTTTTCTTATTAACAAATTTAGTATTTATTTATAATGTAATCATCATACATTCGTTATTTTTAAAACCAGTTACCAATATTTCTGTTTACTTTTTTGCATTTTTTCGAGGAACTGTCAAATAATGACAATTGTAATGCAATGAATGGTAATATCAAGGAACTGAATTAATTACTACATCTAATACATAAAATATTTTATAAACTTCAAAAAAAAAAAGAAAATAGTACTTTTTCATTACACGCTATATTTAATGTTTATATTCTATAAACATTTAAGAGTATACCTCATATAAATAATATACAATACGAGTCAGTCAAAACCTATCATCCGAATAACTTGAACAATTTTAATGATAAGAACAAATGTCTTTAAAATAAAAATTGTTTGCTATCAAAATGATATTATTTACATTGAAGGTATCGAAAACATTTTCATAACAGAACACTGACAGTTATATTCATTAAATTAAACTGAAATGTTATTATTAATAATTAATTATTATCTGAGAGGATGACCTGGTTTATATTTTCTGCAGTAATCAATGATATTCAAATGTTTGATTTAAAATAACAGTTATAGTACAAGCTAAATATACTGGACAACTATCCTGTTTATTACGCATGATCTGCCAATCGTATAAAAGAACATCTTCTAATAAAATGGATAGTTTTTCGTTTCTGTTTTCCATAATTTAATGTTCCATTTGAAGAAAACAATAGAACATATAAAGAAACATTTTCCAATTACACTTGTTCATTCTGATTCCAGTTAAATAAAATAAAAGTCTGATGAACAACATTCTTTTCAAGAACCATCTAGGATAAATTTTAATTTATCTACTTTTCTTTTTTAAGTTAGTAACTTTAAATGTAGATTATCATTGCAATTGCATTGAAAAGGGCTGGAAGAGAACATCCTTGAAAAACATTAAAAAATGCATATTCCATTTAAAAATAATATCAATGACTTTTTCAAATCTTTTATGTACTACCATCTGGAAAAAAATGTTCTCCATAATATAACTAGAGTCTCTCAATGACAACATTTACTTTAAACATTTATTTATTAAAGTAGTTGAAGTTATTCAGATGGGTCTTTCTGAAATAATTTCTATCGTGTATGCTAATAATTATACAATTTGAAATACCAGGATATTAAAAGTTATGGAGAAATAACTGATGAAGAATTTCCATATCCCATAATAGAAGATGAATCTCGTAGATTAGCAACGATGCTTGGTATGTTAGACCCAGCAGAGGTAGATAGTCAAGGTCTTCCTATGTCAGCTAGAGCTGTTTTTATAATAGATTCGTCAAAGAAAATGCGTCTTTCTATTTTATATCCAGCGACTACTGGAAGAAATTTTGAGTATGTAGTAAATTCATAAAAATTTCAATTTACGTTTATTCGTCTTAATTTTATCCCCGTTTGAAAATGGGTATAATAAATTTATTTATTATTTGTTTTATTCAGCGAAATATTACGTGTCGTCGAATCGCTTCATTTAACAGACAAATTCAAAGTTGCAACCCCTGTTGATTGGAAGGTATACAACAAAATTTATTCAATTTATTATATCTATTCTTGAATTAAATTTTTTTTTTTTTTTACTTAGAAAGGAGAAGAAGTAATGGTTCAGCCAAGTGTAACTGAAAATGAAGCAAAAGAATTATTTCCAACTGTAAAAACAGTTAATCTTCCATCCGGGAAAACTTATTTGCGAGTTGTTTCGCAACCAACATAAAAAAAAAAAAGAAAATAAAAAAGTAGGATAAAAGACGTGAGATAAAACATCAATAAGAATAATTTTAAATTAATTATTGCATATATACTTTGATACAATGTACACGATACAAAATACAGAGTAATAATAATGTCTGACATTTTCAATACTGAACTTATATTTTTTTTTTGTTTCGTTTAGCCTTTTTTTTTCGTATATGACAA
>JACGTP010000131.1:62011-137011 GCA_023678845.1 Mischocyttarus mexicanus | reverse complement strand
TAGACGTGCTTCAATTGCATGCTCCTAAAAATTATACAACAATAATATAATATACATTTAAATATATAAAATATATGGATTATTATAAAAATATCAAAAAGCAAAGTTTTATTGATTTTTATCTATCAATATTTCTTTTATCGTTATCAAATTAATTTTATTTTTTAATTTTATTTTATCCAAACATTTTTATATTATTGTGAATATACTTATGTAAATAATAAAATAAAAAAAACCCAGAAATTTTCTTACTTTTGGCCATTTCAAAGAAGCATTATTACAACTGTGAGCTAAAAGTTGTACAATAGTAGGTTCATTATAATCTATTGTTTTATCCCGTAGAACAAAAGTATCAATTTGGGTTAATCGCGATAATGGCTGTATAACTTCCAAATCAGGAAACATTGCTTTAAGTTCCGCCGCTTGGACGCTACACTTATCCTCGATTTTAGATACTTTGGGTTTATCTTTAGCATCAGCAGCAGCAACAGCAGCAACAGCAGCAGTCTTGTCTTCTACTACTACTTCCATTTCTTCTTTA
The DNA here is from genome assembly GCA_023678845.1 of Mischocyttarus mexicanus. Classification (NCBI taxonomy): domain Eukaryota; kingdom Metazoa; phylum Arthropoda; class Insecta; order Hymenoptera; family Vespidae; genus Mischocyttarus; species Mischocyttarus mexicanus. The sequence continues at coordinate 136,470 of JACGTP010000131.1, read as the reverse complement.
GTCGTAGTTGAATTGTCAGTTTTGATATTAGGTTTAACATCTTCAGTTGTTGTCATCTTCTCCGAAGTGTCCGTACCTTTATCTGTAACTGATTCTGTATTGGTATCCTTATTTTCAGAAGAAGGTTTCTCGTTATTTTCTATTACAGGATTATCTTGTGTTGGTTGATCATCAGAATTATTGGACAGTTCTTTAGGTGTACTATTTTCTTTACTTTGATCATCTGACTTTTCAGTTTCAACAGTTTTATTATTAACAGAAGTTTCCTCATTTGAGGGTTGAGTTTCTTCTGTAATTATTGGTTCCTCCGTTGATTTCGGTGTTCCAATAGAATTATCATTAGGAGGATTATTAATCGTTACTTCACTTTTCGTCGTATCCACAGTTTGTTCACATTTCTCCTCAACTTTGATCTTATTAACATTACTATCCTTCTCCAAAGACATACTTTTAGTTACGGTAGAAATAGTAAGCGTATTGCTGATAGGTGGTACCACCACCTGCGGTTTCTCTTCAACTTTAGTTGTCTCAGCTTTAACTATAGTCAATTCCACTTGACTTTTTTCCATTTCAACATTTTCTGCTTTCTTTTCAACAGACATGGGATCTCTCTTAGCTCCTATCTTCTCTATCTTTAATGTACCTTCACCTTTTTCCAATTTAACCAAAATTTCATCTTTATCGAATTTCAATATATCCTCTCTATTCTCTATTTTAATAGCCTTTTCTGATTTATCAGGAAGTTTAGGAGTTTGGGTACCCATAAAGCTAGTACTTTTTCCTAAAATTTTATGAAAAGAGAAATCTACGTCATTTAATATAGTTATATCGGTTCTCCCTAAACCATGTTTCGCTGCACCAAGTAACAATTCCTTATCATGTTTCCCAGGTTGCCACCATTCTGGTGTATCACCTGATGGTTGACACAACGAAAGACGTTCCTCTAAGTGAGGATGTGATAAGATTTCTTCACGTATTTTACTTAATAAATCGACTCGATCCAATATCTGTCTTGCTTTAGCAGGACTTAAATGATCAACCGGAACATCTGCAAAATCTGCAATATAATAGAATGTCTGAGCATGCATATATATTATATTATATATATATACATATACATATTTTAATATATTCATAATATACAAGGTGAATCAGTAATTATTATCACTTAAATGTTCCCTTAGTTTACGACCGTATTAAAAAATTTTTAAGGAATACGATTGTATACAAAGAAGATGTTTAAGTAATCTCATTTATCTCTGAAAAACACTTTTGTATATGTATTAATATATATATGTATATACAAATTAAAAATAAAAATATATATACGAACCTTCTTCTTCGTTCAATTTAGCATTGCAGACCTTCTTACACATAGCTCTGAACGACATATAATAGTCTGTAAGATCTGCATCAGTTTTTTTGTCAAATCTTGCGATACTCTTAAATTTGGTCCAATCATATTGTGCTTTCTTTCTATCATAATTGACACCATAAGTCGATACGACGCGTAAGAATTCACTTTCCTCTCTACGAGACCATTTTGTTTTTTGTTCTTCGATACGTGTACGTTCTCGTTCCTTTGCCATGGTTTCCATTTTTTCTCTCCTTTCCATTTTCTATATAAAAAATAAAATACAGTATATGTATAAATAATTTTAAAAGATATCCCTCTTATATAAAATTACAACATTTAATGAAGATTTTTATTTATTTGGTCAGTATTTTTAAAGTATTTTTATATCATCGATATTTTGTTAAATAAATAATTCAATATATATAAATAATAATTTATATCAGTAATTACCGATGTTATTAAAACTGTGTTGATATTTTATTTTAGATACTGATTCATTTCAAAATTCTGATCAAAAATATATATAAAAAAAAAAACACTAATCTCAATTAAAAATACATATAGCATCCTTTAATTAAAATGAAAATAAACTAACCAGTAAATACACAGCTAATTGTTGCAAATCCCATCCTTGCATATTCGTTGGTGGTTCATTGATTGTCGTAGTTGTCGTTCCTGTATGATTAATAGTAGTCGTTTCATTTTCCATGCCAATCTTATTCTTTTGCAATAACTTAACATCATCTTTTTTATTAGTAATACTACGCTGATACGAAGAAATAACTCGACGTAAGCGTGTATTTAGATCAACGACAGATGGCCATGTTTTATCATCTTCTAAAAGAACTTCATTTCCATCGTGGCTACTACTAGCTTCAGGTATAGGTGTATCAGCTTTGCTAGATATAGCTGGTGAATCTATTGGCGTTTCTCGAGTAAATTTGTCGGAATCTTTGGAATCTTTTACGATGGAACACTCTCCATCTTCTGCTTCATTTTCTAAACTATTGTCATCCCTGCTACTGCTGCTGGAATTCATAAATAATACATCATATATACATATATATATAAATATATATATTTTTTTATATATATAATATAAAAATATATACATGAGCGTCCCTCGTTTAACACGGTACAACATTTGAGATTGATTTTTTTTTTAATTGCATTCAATAAAAGGGAATTCTATATTATTTGAATATATTTTTGACTGTATTTTAAATATTAGTTATAAAATCATAATGTTGTATTTTATATTTTTCTTTTTGATTTAAGAACTTGAAAGAAACTTGCTATTTTATTCGCATGTTTTATTGGAACAAAATTTCAGCTATCATCAAAATTGTACACCTTAAAACTTAATTTTGATATAACATGGAACGCATTATTGCCTTGATTTGTATTATTTCAAGGACTCAGATAACATGGTTTCGATATAACCCTGTATGAATGAACCGTGTTAAACGAGGGACGCCTGTATATGTATTAAAACTATAATAGAGGAAGATATGGTATTTTCACCCTATCAATGCATTCATATATACATACATATATGTATGTATGTGTATGTAGTACATATAGAATGCACTGATGTCTATCACAGAATTTAAGAATGATATTAAAGGGAGCCCTGAGACAAAAGTAAATTTAAAAGAAGAAAATATGCAAGTTACGCGATGTCATCCCCAAACAGCTCAGTATGGATATAACTATCTGAAAAAGTAGCCATTTAAATCCATAAAAATAAGATAAATTATAACTAAATCACCGACAGAGAGAGATAGAGAGAGAAAGAAAGAGAGAGGCCGTTTAATAATAAATAAGAATTATCTTCCAACGCAATCGTATTTTTATATTCATATTCATCCTTAATTGATTCCACTGAAAATAGCAATCTCATCGGATCAGAAAAGATTTCTACGAAAAAAAAAAAAAACATTAAAGAAAAAAATATAAATTATATATATACATATATATGTTTCGTTACATATGTATATATATATATAATATATTATAAAATATGTGATATGAGATAAGAGATATGTATGTATAAATATGTCCCCCATTGTTTAATAATGTATATATGCTAATGAGAAAAAGAATCCATAATAGTTTTGCATAAACACGGATGTAAAAAAGCTGATAAAAAAAAAAGCGTGCAAGCGTAAGGTGTTAGAGAGCAAAATTTGCAGTGCCTTTATAAATGGTAAAAATAAATATATATGTGGATATATGTATATATGTATAAATAATACATACATACATACATACATATATACATATTATGTATATTATATATATATATATAAGGGGGAATATAGCAAATAACATATATAGAAAAAAAAAATTGATGATACTTACTTCTGTTGAGTAATCTGAGACTGGGAAGAAGGGGGAGGACAGCTTGAAATGAAAGAAAGCGCGGGATCGATCCTCATCTGGTCGTAATTCTCGTAGCCATGTTTGTAGCAGCCAACTAATAAGGATTTGTCTGCCGTCGAGTCCCACCATTTCGCTGGTCGTTCCGTGAACTGCGGAGGGTTTATCCGCAAAGCACTGTGTAGGGCGGTTTCATTTACAATTTGCCAATTCATATGGTGATATTACCGATCAAATATCATGACGAAGTCATTATTCCAATAATTTTGTAAACTTATAGCAAGTCTCGACGACATTATTATACATTTTATATATATATATATATAAATATATATGTATATATACATATATACATACATATATATACTGTGTATATAATACATTTTTTGTTTATATTAAATAAATAAAAAAGAAAGAAAGAAATAATAAAAAAAAATAAAATAAAAATATCTCATATGTTTTCTCTCTTTCTTTTAATTATATATCATATATTATATATTTTCTATTAACAAGCTCTATTTATAAAAGTGTTCCTCCTCTTATTGACATTTTTACAAGTACACTATACTTCACGATGTGTGAATATATATATATACATACACACATATATATATATACACACACTAATATCTTACCATCATCACACTGATGTTGGATATCCATGACGATTATAAGATGTGGAGAGAATATTTTTTTTAACAGTTTTTTCTTTTCTTTTTTTTTTTTTTAAGTATGAGCTTACATGTATGTCATATGTGTGATATATGAAGAGGAGTATAGGAAATATTTAATATTAGTAGCATAGGGGGGGCATGGGTCAACAATAAACAGTTTGATTTACAGAGCTACAAAGATAAACAAAGATTTGGCTTTTTATGGACCATTCCTCATACAAGTGCAGTTCCCAGAATAAAACATATACATTGCACATGCAACTATAAAGCTCTATGTAAGCACATATGTGAGTGCATGTTCCGTGATAGACCATTGGGGGTAAACAAAATATAAATAAAAGAAAAAAAAGGGAACGATATTTAAAAATTGATAAATATATTCAATAGTACAAACCTGACGTGGACTCCATCAGAAATATGTTGCACCAAGTCGCCAATGATTTCGTGTTTGATATAATACAACATTCGTACGCGTAACAATACTCTGAATAAAACAAATAAATATTATAATTTAAATATTATGAATTAAATAATGATTGAAATTTAATGACACGTACAATTTAAACAAGAACAAGAATAAATATTTAAACATACTTGTTGGCATGTCGGCTTAAATGTTTCCTATAGTTACTTTCCAAAAAGATATCGCCATCGTATTTTTCTGCATTACTCCAATGATTAGGATCACTTGGTCCACCATTTATAATAGATCCTCGAGTTTCTCTACACTCCCTAACTCGACTACTCTTCTTCTTTTGTCTACTATTTCTCGCATTCGTACTGACAGATACGTTCTTAACTTTTTCTCCATTTTCCAATGGCGTTATAAGATCCCAAATGAAACTACGAATTTTTTCATCGCCACGATAATAACGAAGACAATATAATAAAATAACTCTAGCGCAATCTTCAACATCTATTTCACGCCAGCCGCGACGAAATTGACTGTGCTGTAAAATTTCTTCCCAACGTCCCCAACCAAATGTTAAAAGACCACGTTCAACTTTGAAACACTCGCTTCGTGCCCAACTACCATAGACAACTTCTCCCTCACGTGGCACATACTCGTCGTAAAATTTGCGAGATTTTTTACCAAATTTATCTCTTCGTTTTTTACCTATACGCACAAAAATATAATAAATATATGTATTAAATATTTTGGAGTGGAGGGGGGATCTTTTTTTTATTTAGCAAACTTAATAACAGAACTTTGATAACATATGCATGATCATGCTACTACGTATTTTATAATTTAATATATTCGATATATACCTCTGCCTGTTAATCCACCACTAGTTTCATCATCGCTATTATCATCCGAACTATCCAATTCTGACATATCAACAACAGATTCGTCATGTCCGTAACGTTTAATTTGTGTACGTCGCCGAGGTTCTGAAATAACTAATTCATCTTCCTCTTTCTTTTCGGTTGTATCTATTTCAGCTTTTTTAGCCCATTTCTTCCAAAAATCTGGATCATCGATATTAATATCTGATCTATTAGAGGAACAAGCAAAGCTAGCTTTTGAAAAAGTAGATCCTTTCTCAGCTTCGATTGTTATAATCTGTACCATAAAAAGACAAAATTCATTTTTAAAATATTTTAATACAATAAATCTTATTTATTTTTATTAGTTAATTATATGGTGCTTTCCCATTAATTTGTTTTATTAATCATATGAAGTGTTACCCCAGAGATGACATCGCAAAGCAAAAGGTTTAATTAGAATTGAAAGGCAAAAAATATTTTTGTTTTCTTTAAAATATAATTTCACTTACTTGAGTCCTTCTTTCAAGAATCTGATCAATGTCTTCTTCACAGAATTTATCTCCAGCATTATCGTCATCCATAATAGCACCATAAGCACCTTTCTTTAACAAATCTTCGATCTCTTTTTTAGTCAATTGTTTATTACTAGGATCCTTGCCACCTTGACTTGTATTCATTGATTGAAGAATTGCTTTATCTAATCCAAGTTTTAAAGAAGCCTTGTCGAACATTTCTCTTTCATACGTGTTTCGACAGAGTAATCGATAAACCTTTACCATTTTCTGCTGTCCAATTCGATGACAACGAGCTTGTGCCTATAAATATAATTTAGAAAATAAAATATAATCCTAAATAGTTAAAGCCCATATAAAAGAAGTTAATTACTATTTATAATAAATTATTATATTAAAGGTTTTATTTACTTGTAAATCATTCTGTGGATTCCAATCACTGTCATAGATAATAACCGTATCTGCAGCAGTAAGATTGATACCAAGGCCACCTGCTTTTGTACAAAGTAAGAAAACAAATCTATCTGAGTCAGGTTTACTGTATCGATCAATAGCTGCCTGCCTTAAATTTCCTCTTATTCGACCATCTATTCTTTCATATGGATATCTAAAAAATAAAACATGTTTTATGTTTTTAACAACAACAAAATATTTTGATTTTTTTTCATAGAAAAATGTGGAAAATAAATATATTTTCTTTTTTATTGCGTAACTTACTTTTTATATAATAAATAATCTTCCAATAAATCAAGACATTTAACCATTTGACTAAATATTAAAACTCGATGTCCACTAGCTTTCAATTTTGGCAATAATTTATCAATGAGAACCATTTTTCCAGAACTATTTACTAATGCATGATAATAGGCCTCAGAATCTTCCTTGTCGCCAGTCTTATAATCTAATTGAATTTGATCCTCAGCACCATTAAGAAGGAATGGATGAATACAACATTTTCTTAATTCCATCATTGTATTCATTAAATTTGGAATGTTAGCAGATGTGGTGCCCTTAGCAAGAAAGGAGAAATTTCTTTCTAAAATGCCACGATAATATTTCTTTTGTATATTGGTTAATTCCACCTGGAAATGACAATAAGGAACAGAATTATGTAAGATGAGTTTTCTGTATACAAAGCAATATATTCTATTCGATAAACAATAATAATAATAATTATAATAATAATAATAGTTGTATATGATATATTTACCTCTACTACAGTCTCTTCTTTAGGTGCCAAAGATTTTTCAACATCTTCCTTAAGTCGACGTAACATCATAGGTTTTAAAAGAAGCTGTAACTTTTGAACTTCACCTTCGCTACTCAAATTTCCAAATTCTTTAAGAAACGCTTCACTACTAGAAAATTGAACTGGTTCAAGGAAATTCAATAAAGAAAATAGTTCGTTCACATTATTCTGCAAAGGAGTACCAGATAACAATACTCTGTGTTCTAAATTCAATTGTCTAAGGCCTTCAAGCAGTTTACAATTTCTATTCTTCAGTCTATGAGCCTCGTCAATAACACACAGTCTCCAATTGTACCCACGTAGCTCATTGAAATCCGTAATAATTATTTCAAAAGTTGTTATAAGAACATTGAATTTAATTAAATCTTTTATCTGTTGGCCTTTATCATTTTTATAATAAACTTCATATTCTTGTAGCATGATTCTACTTGCTGCTCTGTATATAAGTAAGAAATTAAATAATATATTTTAAATTAACTCAAAAAACAAGACAACAAATTATTTTATAAAAAAAAAAAAGTTGTTCTTCATAATTAATATACTTACGATCCATGATATACTACAACATTCATGTCAGTCCAACTTTCAAATTCTCTTTGCCAATTTGGAATAGTCGATAAAGGTGCTATTATTAAGAAAGGACCACGAATACCATATTTGTACACAGCATCGACAAATGTTAACGACTGAATCGTTTTTCCTAAACCCATCTCATCAGCAAGTATACAATTATGTCCGTTATACCACGAAAAGAGAAGCCAATTAAGACCTTCTAATTGATAGGGTCGTAAACTATTATTGCTTTTATAAATCGGCGACTCTTCTAGTTTAACCCATGCTGATGCATTTGGTTTCTTTTTAGGCTAAATATAAAATACGATTAATATATTAAATAATATTCTATAAGTAAATAACTATTTAATATAAAAATAAATATATGTATTAACCTTCCATTGATCTTTTGGTGGTAATTTATTAAATCTGGTAAATTGCGCTATCTTTTCAGGATCTACATCTTCTTCTAATTCCCATGTAGAATCTTCGTACTGTAAAGAACGCCATTTAACTAAAAAGTGTCTGACAGTTTCTCCAGTTGTTGGATCTGTATGTGTTGCTTCATCCAACACCCTATCAACTTCGACAAAATCTGGATTGAATGGGTCATCCTCTGTCTACACGATAATATTAACAGATTAGTATTTTGTATCGAAGTACCAATAATTAATATCTTTATTGTTTATTTTAATATTAATATCCTTACTTACATTTTCAAATATATTAGTATTCTGATGTAACCTCTGTTTAAACCTTTTAAGTTTAGCTTGTATTCGTTTGTCACCCTTATAAAGTTCTTCTTCCGTTCTCCATTCACAATGCAAATATGAAAAATTTCTATATTTAACAAAAAATTCTTCAACTTCTATCATTTGTGGTTTAGCTTCTGCTACACTATTTTCTGATGTTTTAGAATCAACTACATTAGTAGGATCCTCCTGATTATCAGAATCTGGCTTTGTCTCTTCATTCTCAGCAGCATCACACGCCTCTGCTGTTTTTGTATCTTCCTCTGGATCTTTCTCTTTTTCTTTCTCTTTTTCTTTCTCTGTCTCTTTTTCTTTTTCTTTCTCTTGATCTGTCTCTTGATCTTGATCCTTATCCTTATCCTTATCCTTATCTTTATCTATATCTACATCTACATCCATATCATTACCTTTATCTTTATCGCTATCTTTATCATTATCTTTATCCTTATCACTATCTTGATCCTTATCATTATCATTATCATTATCATTATCGTTATCATTATCATTATCATTATCATTATCCTTATCTTTATCCTTATTCTTATCATCATCATTGTCATTTTCATTAACTTCTTTATCTGTACTTTCTACCAACGGTTCCTTTTCAGATTTTTCTGATTTTTCTGATTTTTCTTTTTCTTCCGTTGCATTTGTTTCAGATACTCCAGCATCTTCAGTTACGTTTTCCTTTGTCTCTTCTGACGTACTAGGCTCTGGTTTTATATCAGGTAATACTGGCGGCTTAACTTCTCTTTTTCCCATACGGGTACATAGAATATGTTGCACAACCATAGAGTCTTCATCAGTCGTATTCTATAAAAATAAATGATGAAATATTTAATGAAATATTGGTGAAACAATTATTAAACAATATCTTAAAACTTTTTCTCTCTTATTATTTTGATACATACAATATATACAAAATTAGGCTTGTTCTGTCCAACTTCACCACCCTCATTATCTTTCTTAACAGCAGCCGGTTTAGATGTACTTGAGCCTTCAGATTTCTTTGAAAGATGAGCCTCTTGAAGAGGAACATCATCGTCTGAAAATCTTAGCATCACATCGTCGACATATTTTTTACGATGAGTATTCCTTGCAGAACGTCTTTTATTGTCATCTCCAGCTTCTGGTGAAGGTGGTGGTGTTGCAGCTAATTCTTCGCCATCAGAATCAGGTGCAATACGACTTTTTCGTTTTCTATATAACAATTTCAGAAAAATATTATAAATTTTATTAATTTTCCATTACTTTTTATCTCATCATTCTATCGACAGATATATATTTATAGTGGACTGGTAATATTAGTATTAGTATTAGAACAAGGGTGTTGATTCTATGTAAAATAATAAAATAAACGTTTTTTCATTTGAAGCTTAATTTTCGAAAAAATCGATTTTGAAATTTAAACAATTCGTCAATGTGATTTGATTTGTTATTTCATATATATATATTGGAAACTAACAGTTTCCTCGATTTAACAAGATTTTAAGTATGAAATGGAGCAAAAAATGCACATAATTGAATTTGATTTTTTTCCAATAAAAACTTTTTATTTTTAATCAAAGTATGCACCCATATTATCGATACACTTTTGCCATTTTAGAGGTAACTCATTTATCCCTTTGCTGTAGAAGCCTGGATCACGGGAGTCGATGAACTCTTGAAACGCCATTTTGACAGCCTGTGCGGAATTGAACATTTTTCCAGATAAAAAGTTGTTTAAATTTTGAAGGAAATGATAGTCAGTGGGGGAAAGGTCTGGCGAGTACGGTGGATGACGGAGAGTTTCCAACTTCAACTCTTGTAGCTTCGACACAATCATTCGTGCGACATGTGGTCGAGCGTTGTCGTGCAGGAGGATTGGAGTCATCCGATTAACTAATTCTGGCTGCTTAATCGCAAGATTTCTCATCATTTCGTCTAGTTGATAACAGTAAACATCCGCTGTGATCGATTGGCCAGGTTCCATAAAGCTGTGGTGGATGACACCCGAGTCAGACCACCAAATAGTGACCATCAGCTTCTTCTTCTGGTGGATGTCTCGTTTCGGACAGTATTTTGATGGTTCATCTTTGTCCAACCATTGCGATGAACGCTTACGATTATCGTACATGATCCATTTTTCATCACATGTAACAATTCGATTGAGAAATGGTTCAGCTTTATTGCGAGAAAGAAGAGAAAGACACACGTTGAGTCTTCGTTCCTTCTGTGCATCGGTTAATTCATGTGGTATCCACTTGTCCAGCTTTTTCACTTTACCGATTTGTGCCAAATGAGTCAAGGTTCTTTGCTTTGATAGATTGTACATAAATGATAATTCACGTCCACTTTGGCTGGGATTCGCTTCCACGGTGGCTTTCAGGACGACATTATTCACCTGAGTTTTTGGTCGACCACGTGGTTCATTAGATAGGTCGAAATCTCCCGAATGAAATTTTTTAAACCAACGAGCTACAGTCGCGTTTGTAGCCACTTGAATACCGAACACACTATTGATATTGGCGACTGCCTGTCGTGTTGTGGCTCCACGGTGGAACTCATACTTCATCAATACACGAATTTCGCTGATTTCCATGGTCGCACTTAATCGCCTATACAAAAAAACTATTGCAAATTTTTTTCAAACTGAAATATGAGTTAGAAAGAGGAAAAGATGTACCTTTCACACGAAATACAAATTATGCCAAAGTATGACCTCTAAATGAGATTGTGTGCGATTGAATGAAATAAATAACATGAAATTTGCTCCATTTCATACTTGACAACCTGTCTATATAATACAGACGAATATATATGAATAAATTCATTGACTTACTTAGAACTTCTCCCAGATTTTCCACCAGAAGATTTACTGGAAGATTTTTTTCGAGACGTTCCTTTCTTCTTACTACTAGAAGCCGGTGCTTCCGAGCCGGTTGCTGCTTCAGCATTTTGTTCTTTTTTCTCATCATCTGGAATTTCTGATTCCACTTTATCCTCGTCTTTAGTTTCACTTACTAAAGGCTCAGTCGTTGAAGAATCAACTTGTTCCTGATCGTCTTGACTTGATATTTCTTTAGGTTTTGTCTCTGAATCTTTGACCACACTTGAATCAGCGACAACAGTCTCTTCTGCTTCTTGTACAGTATCATCATCAGCTGATTCAGATTGAATAATAACTTTTCTAAAAAAAGAAAAAGAAAAAATTAAATAAATAATATTAATATAAGAGACATACGTATAAATAAAATAAATAAAATATTAAATAAATATATGTTAACAATAAAGAAAACTACTAACTTTCTATTACGTTTTGTTGAATCTTTATCTTTATTCCTTTTTCTAGCACCTTTAGGAGACTTAGCTTCTTTAGGTGGTTTTGGTTCCTTTTTAATCTTAGCCTCCTTAGGTTCTTTAGGTTCTTTTGGTTTACGTGGTTTACGCGGAATACGTGATTTTCTACCTTTATTCCAATCTTCCTCCATATCACCAGACGATGGTTTCATATCTTCAGAATCAGCAGCACTGTCAACAATATTACTACTGTCTCCAGGTGTTACTTGATTGTCTGATAAAGGTTGTTCAGGTTGAACAAGCGCTTGTGTACTTGCTGGAGGAGCAGCAGCTTCTTTATCTGCTTTTTTTCTGTTCTTTTTAGCCCTTGGTGTACCTTTACCACGGCCACGACCAGTAGTACTCGATACCTGTAAATCCAAATAATCAGTTATTATTTATATTTATATTTATATATATATAAACAATAACTTTATGAAAATAAAATTAGAACTGAAATATTTTACCTGTGGACTATCAACAACAGCTGCTGTGAACATAGGAGTTTGCAAAATGCATTGTGTTCCACCATTACACTGATCATTTGTTTCGTGTTGCTGTAAAGCTTGTAATTTTTCTTGCAATGACACTATTTTCTCTTGATTTTCCGGAGCTGGCGGCATACAGTAAAGTTCCTGTAATTGCTGTTGTAAAGCAGCTCTTTCTTGATGATGAGTTACTGGAGCACAAGATGTATTGAATGGAGTAGAGCCAACAGATGTAGGATTTGTATTAGATGAAACACCATACATATTTGGCACAGTATTGCCAGTAATTATATCATTGCCAGAATGATATTGTTGTCCTGATGCTACCATCACCTCATTTGTGTACATAGTATTAGTTTTCGGAATATTCGTATATTCAGTGAAATTCGATTGTACTGGAAGTGGAGTTTGAGAATTTGATACAGGAGCTGTAGGTTGATGAGGTGTCATTGTAATTCCACTAGTCTGGCTAACAGCAGGTACTTGTTGAGCAGCAGTTAAATGCGTAGGTGGAACTTGATTGGTTTGAGATTGTATTTGTGGAGATGAATTTTGCACTGGAGATTGCAACTGAGGCTGAAGAGGAATTTGATTTGGTAACATAGGAGTACTTTGGGAGACCATACCAACTTGTTGGTTCATAATTGGTTGAGGTTGCTGTCCTTGTTGTGCTTGAGCCACACAAACTGGAATTTGCTGGGATGGTTGTCCTATTTGCGATTGTGGTTGTTGTGTTGGTTGAATTTGAGATTGTGGTTGTTGTGTCGGTTGAATTTGAGATTGTTGAGGTTGTGTAGTTTGACTTACTACTGGTTGCTGAGTTTGTGCTATTTGAGGTTGTTGAGTTGGACCAAGAGTTTGCAATGGTTGTGGTGGCTGCTGAGGTGGTACTGGAGTTGTTTGAGTAATTGGTGTTTGCTGTGTTTGTACTAGCTGGGGCTGCTGTATTTGTCCTGGTTGTATCGATGGATTTTGTGATGAAATCATTGAAGATTGATTAATTATTGGAATTTGCTGAGGACAAGTAAGAATTGGTTGCTGGACTTGTTGTTGTGATAATGCTGGTGGTTGTTGTGTTTGAGCTTGGGGTTGAGCTTGAGCTTGAGCTTGAGGTTGAGCTTGAGGCTGAACTTGAGGCTGAACTTGAGGTTGAACCTGAGGTTGAACCTGAGGTTGAACCTGAGGCTGAATTTGAGGTTGAATTTGAGGTTGAACTTGAGGTTGAACTTGAGGTTGAACTTGAGGTTGAACCTGAGGTTGAACCTGAGGCTGACATTGAGATTGAACCTGAACCTGAGGCTGAGGTTGAACTTGAATTTGAGCTTGAGGCTGAGGCTGAGGCTGAGGCTGGACTTGAGGCGGTGGAGGCGTCGGCTGCTGCTGTTGCTGTTGTTGTTGTTGTTGTTGTTGTTGTTGTTGCGGTGGTGGTGGTGGTGGTTGCTGCTGCTGTGGCTGTTGCGTTTGATTGATTACAGGCTGTTGTGAATGGGATATTGAATTGCCCATTGGTGTTTGATGATGCTGAACAGAAGTGATTTCCATAGTTTGATCATGTTGTTTTGTATCACATGTAGCTTCATTTTCCATGCTAATAGCAGTAGTAGAGAGTATTCCTGTGACAGATTGTTGCTGCTGCAACGAAGATACATTTCCACAGTCTACATTTCCGCTTGTACTAGATGCTGCAGAAGATTGTACTGCTTCCATCTGCACATGTGTCGATGATGCAGAGGTATGATCTAAATTAGTATTATTTTGTGAAGTAGTTTGCACTGAGTTTTCACTCCCAGAACCAAGCATATCTGACTTCTGATTTTGGGTAGACTGATCTATAGATTCTGAGCCTTGTGTTGGTTGTTCTGTAGAATTTTGTACATTTTCTGTAGAATCTCTTATTGACGTTTCTGCTCCACTATGAATAGCTTCTGTTCCAGATACTGGAAATAATGGAGCACTAGATTCTGATACTACAGGAGGTTGATTTTCAACTATATTTCTATCATCACTGACAGCCAAATTTGGCCTAACCTGTGACTGCTGTTGTGGATGTGACCACTGTGCAGACATTGGCATTCTAGGTCCAGAAATCTGTGGTATAGAACTTTGTGCAGTTGACTGTTGTAAAATATTTGGTGCTTGCGACAATGGCGGTCGTGTTTGAAATTGATTATAATCTTGAGCAGGTACATTTGGATTAGATACAGCAACTCCTGGTATTACCATTTGCTCAAGCGCTTGTAAAGTGGTTTGTTGAGATGATGGATTCATCTGCATTGAAGAAGGTGGACATGGAGAAACTGACATTGTATTAGGCTGATTTGATTGTTGATGAGGAAGTTGTACATGAGGATGTGGCGATAATGTACTTGGTTTAGCGGGAGACATAATTGGTCTTGGAGACATTTGCTGTTGTACAGCAGGTGGTCTCGGAGACATCTGAGGTCTTGGAGACATTTGTGGTGATAATTGAGGAAAAGTAGCACGATATTGAGGACTGGTGGCATGTTTATTAGTATTAAATTGTGCAGCAGGACCAGAATGTTGTGGTTGATTAAACATGGATGTCGTATGATGTGGATATTGAGAATCCATTGGCTGTTGCTGCGTATTAGGATGTTGTGAATGTTGCGAATATTGCTGGGGATGTGAAGGATGTGTCTGATGAGGTGGATGAGGTGGATGGTGATGAGGCATTCTTTGTGGAGGTTGCTGTGATTGCTGTTGCTGTTGATGTATGGCTGACGTAAAACCAGGATACCCTGATGAAGTTTGATACATTGCAACAGAATTTCCTTGTTGATAATGTTGTTGCTGCCCAACAATATGTTGGTAGACACTGCCTGTCCCACCACTTTGCATTGCTTGATGAGCTGCTACTCCCATATTTCCTATCATTCCTTGTTGTGTACTAAAGTGCTGCTGCTGCTGTTGTTGTTGCTGCTGCTGCTGCTGTTGTAATTTCTGATTCATTACACCAGCTTGATCTTGCTGATGTGAATACTGTGGTGGCATATGCTGCCGATAAGTAGCAGGTTGCTGTGCTATCTGATTATAATGCCTTTGCATTTGAGGATAAGCACTACCACTACTTGGCCAACCCTGCATAGTAGGGTCTATATTCATATTAGGTCTAGCCATCGAATGTTGCTGTTCCATAGAATACATATTATCATTATAACTAGGATATTGGCCACCACTACCAGGGTGAGGCCCCCTATGTTGAGGTGCCATACTACGAGCTTGATTTTGAAAAGCTCCTGGCACCATAGCACGTTGTGGCGTTCCACTATCGAACGTTCCTAGATTTTGGTTAAACATACTGCGCTGAGATGGATTTTGTAACTGATTAGAATTTCCAAATTCAGATCCTCCAAATGAAGTCAATTTTTGAAGAGGCGATTCTTGTGAAATATAAGATTGGCTAATGTAACTCCCTCCTCCATTAGTGCCAGGGTTCGGACCATCTCTTGATACTACCACGGAATTACTTGTACTCGCAGGGTCAAAATGATCGTTCCCCCCAAGATCAGGAAGAGTATCGAGCATTGAGCCACTGACATCTTCACCAAACAGGTCGTACGAGTCCATGTCTACGCAGCAGGACTCTTCGCCTCCATTTCAGGCTTAAGAGAGTAATGGGCAATCTCTTTTAAAGCTATTAACGTACCCATTTTTGTGTCTCTATTTTGCACTCTGAAACACACGCAAAATAAGTTATGAAGTTTATGTTAGTCGAATCTTCATATTAAAATTCATCCACAAAATTTCCTTTTCGTTAATAATAACTGTTTAAATATTAATATTTAATTAACTATCCTGGACATCAATAGTTGTATATTACTCACGCCAAAGGGGAAAAGCTATACGCTTATGGATTAATTTCTCATAATCGTTATAGCCTTTCCCCTGCGGAATGAGTTAATTCTTTTGCGTTACCTGTTAAAACATAATAATCTTATAAATATATCAAAGATGACAGTATTGAAACCACCGGTTTGCAATAATGTACAAAACTTTGATGTTAAGTATATTATATCTCTCCTAAAAGTGACCTAACCTAAAAGTGACAATTACGTGTACCCGCCACCACTTTTATATTAAGGGACAATATTATAAATTCATATTACTTTTTATTATAGCGTTGTTGTCATCGTTATTGTAATAAAATATCCTGCTATTATTATTTATTCTTTTCTTTCTTCTTTTGTTATACAATTAGTCACTGTAATTTCAACTGAATTCGATTCTCTAGATGAGGAACAATTAACTTCGATATAATTAAATAAAGCTTAAATAGGAAATATATATACATGCGCATATATACATATTAATATACATATATGCAAATATAATACTATCGGTTCTAAAGCATTATTTAACACTTGAAAATAGGAACATAAAACCTGTATTCTGTATACACTTTGTACTTCTGCAACAAATCTTCTTCTAAAACGGAAAGAAACCGGAAGACGCGTGAACAATCGAAGGGAAGAAAAGGGGGTATCAAAAAAGCAAAAAAAGAAACGTTTCTCTTTTTTTTTCGAATAGACGGATCTCACCTTGTGAGAGAGTATGTTAATGGTTCCGTTGAAATGACAATAATCTCAGACACTTTTTTTTGCAAATAAGTATTAATAATACAAAACGATTATAATAAAAAAAAAAAAAAACGAAATACGATATTGTACGAACCTGAAGTTAGGCCAATAGATCCAAAATAATATTGATGAAAAGTTATTTGTTTAGCTGGTCGAACGAACGAAATCATATACTTTATGAGCGGCAATAAGGGTAAAGAAGAAGAAGAAGAAGATGAAGGAGAAGAAGAAGAGGGGCAGGAAAGGGAGGGGGAAGAGAAAATATTACGAGAGAGCGTAAGAAGAAAGTAGTCGTCTAAGGTTTTAAGTATGATGCCCGTATAAACAAATCCTCCAGTATTATTATTGCATTTTAAAGTCTTTAGGTTAGATAATTCAAATAATCTACAATGTAGGAACATTTTTTTAATCATTCAAAAGAATCGACACTAGTTCTTCAGAAAAAAAACATCGGAATGTCGGAAAGTACGCCATTATCGCGTGTGAGATTTCCGTTTGGACTTCCGAAAGAGAGAGAGAAAGGTAGGGAGGGAGGGAGAGAGGGAGGGTTAGAAAGAGAAAGAGAGAGAGAGAGAGAGAGGGAAAGAAAGAGAGAAACAGAGATATAGAAAGAAAGGGAGAGAAAGAGCGAGAAAATTCGTAGCGGTCAACGCGACGCTCGATATTCTAACACACCAAAGCGTCACTTCACTGTGCACAACGTTCCCTTCCTCCTCGGCGCGTATGTACTACCATTTGTAAGAGTAGGATTTCTTTCCGCGGAAGGAACGAACGAAAGAAAGAAAGAAAGAGAAAGAGAGAGAGTGAGAGAGAGAGAGAGAGAGAGAGAAAGAAAAAGACGGTTGGGAACGACACTCGCGTATTTTCTCTGTACAGCGAGAGGACGGAATTGTTCATAAACGTTTTTCTTTTAATCGAAAAAACCACCCTCGTTCGCACGCGCGTTCATCACACAATTTTCACTGGCAGTGTCCGTGGCGGTGGTGGCTGTGGCTGCGGATGCGGAACAGTACGAAACGTCGCGAGACGCAAGCGTGTCCGTAGACCCGAATCATTCTACACGTCTCCTCTTTCCTCTCTTCTCCACCTCTTTGCTCTCCCCTAACCCCTCTCTCTTTCTCGTTCGTTCGCGCTTCACCCTCCCTTCCTCCTCGCCCGGCACGTTACGCTAGCAGCCAAGGGCTACTCTCTCCCCCACCTTTCACTCTCGTATTCTCCTCCCCACTCTACAAGCAACCTTTTCTTTCTCTCTCTCTCTCTCTCTCTCTCTCTCTCTCTCTCTCTCTCTAAACCCTACCTTTATGTTGTGCCCTACCCTACACTCTATCCTCTATCCTATCTTGTTCGTGTCGATGGAGGTCGCCACACACACCGGTCACTACGTCGTAACTTCCGTACGATCTCCGCAAATCCGTATACATCTTTTTGCGCACGCATACTACATTCGTTCCTGTTACCACAACTCGCCCCCAGGTAGCGCCTTTATCGTCCGCTGCTAACCTAAAGTATACGTATATCAATGTCTCCATACACATTTCAACGGATTTCGATGCGATAAATGAATGGTTCCTGGGAATCAAGTATTAATCGAAGAAAACAATTCTTTTTTTATCTTCTTTTCTATTTCATTGTTCCTCTTATTCTTCTACGTTTTTTTATAGTATTAATTTATTTATTTGTTTGCTTACTTACTTTTTTTTCTTTCTTTCCGAACGATCGAACGAGCGAAAAATATGTATTACATTAGTCTCTGCTTTACGTGGGAACCGCAATGCCAAGCTACCGAACCCGTTTATAGTTTTTTCGTTCATTAGTTGATCGATTATAAGCTACTGGCGCTCTCTGTCTTTCATTCTAGTCGGATATATAAAAGTACAACCGTTTATAATTGATCGAACCCAGAGAATTCGGTCATCTAACGTAACAATTTTTTTTTTTTTTTAATTAATTAAATTTCATAGCCAAGAAAACTTACATATTTAATATATGTAATAATTATGAATGTGGTCTTCTAAGTCACATATTTCTTGTTTCGAGATATTGAGTGTAGTAAAATAAAAAATCCATTATTTATACGTTTATTTCGAGCTTAAAATAATGAATTTCTTTTTACTAAAACTAATATTAAATGAATTTCATAGAATGTTGAAATTACAACCATTCTATGGTTTGTTTTTGACAATATCATAAAGATTACATATTAAATGTAAATTATTAGACATTTCAATTTAGTTTGAAATAACATGACGTGAAATAAATGATTAACTTATTTGTTTTTTTATAATATTTTGACTTTCAGGCCACTTTTATAATTATAGACTCATGTATATAAACATATTCTTGTCTTTGATCAAAGTTATTTTAACTGAATGAGAATTTTCTTTAACTAATTCTTCCATTTTCAATCGATCATTTCTTTTTTTTGACGATATTAAAAGAAATAAGATTATCTTCTTTTATTCAAAAATAAATTTCAACATTCTATACTTGGACAATTAAATGAGAAAAAAAAGATAATCATTAAGTTATACTTTGATTTGTTTTAGTTCTTAATCTGTCTCAATATTTATTCATTCTTCCTCTTCTTATTATTATTATTTTAAACACATAAATATGTAAATATGTATAAATATTTTAAACGTTTAACTCGTATGGAAAACATTAATTTTGCATATTCGAATCTAACTTTGCTAACTTGGACTAAAATTAATATAATTGTGTCTATAGGATCGTAATATTGTTTATCGATCATAGAAAATTTCCCCTTTATTTTAAATAATTATAAAAATATATATATTTGTATAATTTTGTTGTATATTAGATAGTCAAATATGAAATGGAACAAATTTCAATTCAATTATATACATTTTTTGCTTTATTTCATACTTGACAACCTAATACATAGCAAATAGGTTGAAAAATTTTGATCTCAACGTAGAAAACAATTTAGTTTTCAGTCAAGCTTTACTTTTATACTTTAACACAGCCAGGGAAACTTTTAGAAAAGTCTAGGGTTCGAACATTTTTAACCCACCCTTGTATATAAATAAAAAAAACAAACATATAAATTCTAATTTAAGAACTTAAAAAAGGAACGAGTTAAGAATTAATAAAATATTAAAATAAATATATTAGGTAGTAAAGTATGAAATGGAGCAAAAGATGCATACAATTGAATGGAAATTTGCTTCATTTCGTACTTGACAACCTAATATTTACTTAAAAAAAAAAAAAAAATAAAATAAAATAAAAAAGAAAAAAAGAATTCAACACCGAGCGAAGATTATTATACTTGCAATATGCCAATTTATTTTCCACGAAAGATTAGCCATGGCTGACCGCATCTACTAATATCTTGTTGGTGTACCGTAAATGTTGCGTTCACACTGGATGCGGTGTACGGTCACTTGATCTTTTGTCGGCAAGCTATCCAACAAAGCAATACGTATATACATACGGGTATACTAACAAAAGACCGGACTTGTTTCACCTCGGACCAATATGAACGCGGTCTAACTTCAAACCGTTCGCGATTGCGATGCCATACTTTTTAATCGTTACGTTTCTTTCCACGTACAAAATCAATTTTAATACACGTTGCGGCGTTGATATTTTTTTTTCTTCAAAGATCCCATACTTTCTTGCCTTTTCTTATTAAAACTATAACACAACCAATCAGATGATGACAAGTAACTGTCAAATAATAACAATGACGTCACTAATATTTGAATTAAAATATGATCAATAAAAGAGAGAATATTTCAAGTTCTTAAATAATACTTTTTTTTTTTTTATAACAAAAATAATATATCTTTGTGTGAGTGTATAACATATATATTAAAGGTGTAGAAATTAATCCGGTGCTTTGGTATTTAAATTAATTGCATCAAAATCGTAGTCTTTTTTTCGTCAAGGAATTCGATAGTTGTCTGAAACATAGACCAAAGTTATCGAAAATAATAGAAACTATTTTGAATAATAATATATGATAATATATGATTACTTTATGAATAGATATTATATTTGTTAAAAAAGCATCACATTAATTATTATACCTTACACACACACGCACACATACACACACATACACACCATATATTAGGTGTCAAGTACGAGATGGAGCAAATTTTAATTAAATTACGTGCATTTTTTGCTCCATTTCATAATTGACAATCCTAATATAATTTTTGAATAATCCTTTAGAAATAAAAATATAAAATAATGAAATATATATACCTATATAAATATGTATTGGTCCTGAATAATAAAAACAAAAATACATCGAAACATGAAAATACTATAGAATAATATGACAAATCAAAAGAATCCGAAAGAAACTTGAAGAAGTGGGTAGTCGAAATAGAAGAAAGGAAAGGAAATGAAAAAAGAAAAAAAAGTAGGAAGAAAAGAAAAAGGAAGGTAAGAAAGTAAAAGACTGGCAAGTAAGAGAAGAAAATGAGCGGTGAAAATTCGAAGGGAGAAAAATTGAAAGGAGGTTAGGGTGAACGAATGAGAGAGGTAAGAGGCAAATGGAAGGGGAAGGCGGGAGATCGCTGACCTGAAGATACCGCACTCTAGCGGGAATATTACAAATTTCAACGAACGAAAATACGGTAAAAAAGTATATATATATATATGTATATATAATGTATATATATATATATCTATATATCTATAAATTTATATATCTATATATATATATATATATGAATAGATATATAGATAATATCTTATACACTAGGTAAAGTTGATTCATAACAATAGAATCAAGAAAAGGAAAGATCGAGAAGAGGAAGTACAAAATGAAGGAGAGACGCGTCGTATATACATATACATATACATATACATACAAACATATACATAGCGACGATATACGATCACCTGCATTATATTTCTGTTTAGAATATAGACATAAAAATGTATACGAGATGACCCTCTATGAATCACGACATTGTTAAAATCATGTGACTAATGAGGAACTATATATCTCATAATTAAATTACATACATATACATAACATATATATATGTATATATATATATAGATAAATATAACAATCCGTCGATATTAAAATATTCTTAAAAGGCATTTATTCATTTCCTTCGACTCTCCTATAGAAAATTGTATGCTTCATAAAAATGACGTAAGAATGGAAAGTCAGTTCGCCAAATTGAAATGTATGTATCTTGTCAGCAATTTATACGTCACACACATACTGTTATAATAATTAAAAAGATGTGCAAAAATTCGAAACTTTCGACATCCTATCGAATATTTTTTTTTGTATGTGATTCTTAATGAAATAATAATAATAAAAATATGCCTGATATAAAAAGGAAAGAAAGAAAAAATTGTATATGTTTAATAAATGTATTAAATGGATTTCTAATATAAAAAAAAAAGATACGAGACAAGAGTAAGACACGAGAATCAAAAAATAAATAAAAAAAATAGATAAAAATCGAAAAGTAAATTGTAAATGCATAAAAACGCAACCACAGTCGAATAGAGAAAGAAAAGTTTTTACAAAAACGACAGAGCGAATAACAGGGGTAGGGAGAGGGAGGGAAGGGTACGTTTAGGAGAAAAAGAAGGAGAAGTAAGAAGAGAAAGAGAGATAGAGAGAAAAAGGGAGAGGGAAACAATGCCGTTAAGATGCTCGGGAAAAACGATAAAGGGAGAAAGTACGAAATGGCTGAACGAACGAAGATTGGAAAACAGACTACCATAGGGGAAGAAAATTTACTAACGCATATAAATCGTAGTTAGACGCAGACAAAAAAAATTAAATAAATATAATGAGAGAAAGAAAAAGAGAGAGAGAGAGAGAGAACAAACTTGATTCATTAATATTTTTAACTTAATTGTCAATGATCATTTCAAACAAATTGATAATAATTATTGTATTAATTAACTGCATATAGTAAGATTAGTATAGTTGTGTAGATGGTAGTAGTAGTAGTAGTAGTGTAGTAGTATTAGTAGTAGTAGTAACAGAGTAGTGTAGAAGTACATAAAGTAAAATTATATATGTATACATATACAGTACCCTAGTAAATTAATAAAATTAAATAAGCATATATATATATTCGAAATTAATACTCTATGTAAAATATATATAAAATAAGAAAAATTAAGTAGAATAAACAAAATAATAAATTAATATTATAAATATCTGAATTAAAAAAAATAGAAAGATTTAGTTACTATTTACTCAACTTGTTACACATTAAGAGTTATAGTAGTTGAACTAAAATTAAAGCAACCATAAATCTACATAGATCGGTCTTAATGTCTTCATATAATGATCATATTATACATATTTCTCAGTATTAGAAGAGGCATTTTGAATCAGAACTACAATGTTTAAGAATAAAACTACTTACCTTGTTTGCTATTATTAAACCAATAGCAGCATTTCTATTTGTATACTCATTTATAATACCTGTAAACTTACACTCAGAAATGATTTATTCGTTATATGATCATTTAAAATATGGAAAGTTATTTATATCATTTATAATAAACAATAATGAATAACATAGCATTATATATTGCATATTAATACAATACATTTTTCTATACGTATCTCGTTTTTAAATGTACGTTTGACATGTACATATACGTGATTTTTGTCTATTCAATAATAGACAATGCATATATATATATATAACATTTGATATATATATATAAAATGTTTTACGTCAGTCAGAAAATATTGTACAAATATAAATCAAGGAAAGATTAATTTGACATAACGATTAACAATTGATGATACGTAAAGAATTGTTTTATGAACTTTTCTATCCTATTATACTTTATAATAACTATCATAAAAAGATGACAATAAAAATGTCTATAAAGTCATATCTATTTAATATATATGTACTTTTAAATTTAGTTATAATTAAATTGATTTCCTTTTAAAAAAAGATAATATAATTATTAATATAACTTCAATACATATACCATGTTTTAGAATAGGAAATAATGAAAACTTTACATGATACAAAACCGGACCAATAATAGATTCCAATGTTCATTAACTACGTGAACTTTTTTAACTTTTTAGTAATAAATGAAATAAAAATTATAATTTCACTTGTATACTTGATATTTAAAATTAGAAAGTAAATAATGAAGTTAATAAAAAATGCTTTACCTCTATCTCTTAATAATCTTAATAAAGGTTAGAAAGATTTAAAAAAAAAAACTAGATGTTGAGAAAGCGCATCGATATACATATAAGCATATACATGAAATCGTCTATCTGATGCCGGAAAATGAGATTGTATGAAACCCGGAATATATAACTTTCAATATTGAATAATAGTATGATTTTCACGGATCATGAACTTTCGATTACAATGTTATCGATATACAGCTGATTTGTCATCAATGAAGATTATTAAAACTTACAGTTTACTAGGCGCCGATCCCATTTTCTTGCACATTCCATGTAAAATAGTCTTCGAAGAATTCACTTAATCGTTATCTCGGTGTCCATTTTGTTTGGTTAATTACCGAAGAGGCGTCAGTGCTGCCGTGGGTTACGTTGACACAACACGACTGTCTGTCGCTGACTGGGACACGGCTCATCCAGCAATTTGATATATTTAATGTATATATGCTACCAACGAAACTCACATCTAAAGTTTCTTTATGTTCCTTTATTTAATATTTCACGAAGTTCTTTTTATTAATATTAATAATATATTAAATATTTTTACAAGAGCACGTATTTCTTTTCATGTTTTAAAAAAAAAAGCGTTAACACACAGGCGGCGTTCCTTCTAAAAAGTACTCCTCCTTTTACGAATGAAATATACACAAACATTAGAGAAGAATCCGAGTTTACCGTTGCATTGACTGAAAGGTGGCGCTATCGTCGTTGCAGAACTCAACAGAGAAACTATATAATACTAAAGTCAAAAAAAAAACTTATTCCAAATTCATAAAAATATCTTAACACAATAAAATAATTAAATATATCTCATTTAAAAAATTTCATTCAATTTTTATATCCCATTATTTGTACATTCTTCACAAATCAACGAATCTAATGAAATTGAAAATGTATTACTAAAAATTGAATTTACTTTTCAGTTATTGCATTCGACCAATCATAGATAAGCATTGCAAGTCCAATGATCTTTTTAACTTTGTACGTATCATTTGTTTCTTTTTAGTCATAGTTTGTTTGTATAAATTTATTTATATGCATTGGATACAAGGTAACAATTTTTATTATTATCAATAATTTAGATTTATTTTTCGATTAAACAAAAATTTCATATAACTTCATAATTTTACATTTCTATTTTTTTATTACTTTTAATACTGTTATTTTTGTGCAATAACACATTAATTAATTCATTCATTTTCTTACTTTACTATTATACTTAATATTTTAAATACACACGTATATATATATACATGTATATTACCTAGAGTATAATCTTAAATGTATATTTACATAAAAGATAAAAAGGTATATAGCAATATATTATTATTTATTTAATAAAAGAATATTAACTTCAATACAAGTCAGACTTCTTCATTAAACGTGTAAAGTGCGACTAACGAAATTGGTGCAAAACAATGTTTTCAAATGTATACGCAGTTAAAAACCTGATACTGTCAGTTTCTGCACCATCAGTGTTTCATTAAACCATGTGTATATATTATTTTTATGAAAATATTATAAATACGTATAAATTTATTAAGAAAAAAAAAAAAGAAGAAAAAATTTGTGACATTTCGATTTAACACATTAATGGAAAATATTAAAACGCTTATATGTGATCACACACACATCATATATTAGATATAAATTAACCACCCAATTGATCATCATTATCCAATTGATAATGGTGACGTCTTAAGGCTGAAAACCGTAACCTTTCAGTTTCTAATGCTTGTTCCAATTCCAAAATACGTACTTGTGCTTCCATTTCTAGTCTTTTCGCTTGATGCAATGTTAATTTAGATATATTTAAATCCTCTACAAAAAATTTCAAATGTTATAGTCAAATTCATAAAAAATATATATATATATATATATAAAACTATTATAAAAAAAATATATTTTTGCATATAATATTCTATTCAATTCATTTCTCACCAATTGTTTCCTCTACAAGCTGGCTACAGCTTTTTGCTGTTGCAACAACACTAGCTGTAGCTTGCGTGACTTCTCTGGATGCTTCAGAAAGTGTAGCTAAATTACTACTATTTCTATTAGCTTTGACTCTACTAGCAACTACAAGTTGTGCTGTGGATGCAGCAATTCCTTGCGAAGCGACCATTAATTGTTCAAACTTTCCAGAACCAGCTACAACTTTATCAGCTGCTTCCCTATCAAGTGAGCAAAAATATATATTATATTCTAATAATCAAATAATCTTTAGATTGTTAATACTTACAATAAGAAATTTGCTCCCATGGCAATAGCTTTTGCAGCAGAGATAAGACCCTCGGACCATTGATGATTTCGTTTGTAAAATTCTGTTGCAGAAGCTGTACCCTATATGAAGTAAATATTAACAAACTATGATTATTAATAAATAAAAATAATAAGTATATGCATCGGTAAAACATGATCTTTACTAACCTTTCCTTGACTCACAATTTCATGTTGTAATAGACTGGACTCTTTAACTAATATTCTTATACATTTTATTAAATTTGTACACGAGTCTAAAATCTTTCCATTTACTTCTAATTTTATACCTGAATCTGCTGCAAGAGATCTAGCCAGCATATCCTAATATAAAGATTGATTTAAAAAATTGTATATCATTAATTTCTCGATAGAGGGTAATTTATTAATTTGTATACGAAAAAAAAAATAACTATTAGTTTCTTACTCGCATTTTGTAAGCGGCTTCTTCTATAGCTTTATTCATACTAGAAAGTTCATTTTCTACTAATTCACCAATAGCTTCAACATTTCCTTTAGCATTAAATAATTTTTCACTCATAGTTGAGATTTTTCTCGATTGATTTTTAACATTGATTATTTGCTCTTTAGTCATTGGTGATTTTTCTTTGATATATGTTAACATCATTAAACCTTGCGATCCTAATTGTTTACATTCATCTGCTAAACCTTAAAAAAAATATTTTATTTATTATAATAAATTATTAAATAATATAGAAATATATCTTATCTATTTATCCACGAAACATAAAAGATGTATCCTGAATTAATAGTTTTAGTTTGATGGAAAATTTGGTCAAAAAGACTTACTATCACCAAAAACAATATCTGTCGCTGTGTTTGAAGTAGATTTGGCATGTATCAGGTATAATGCTAGCATATAAGCAGCATAAGTTGTACTGTGAATTAACATTTTTCCCTTTGTAGCATCACTTACGTAACTGTTGTATGATGCATCTAAGGCATCCAGCGAATCCAATGTTGGATTAAATAATTCTTTTAGGTAATCTGGTGTACAAGTTACAGCTGTTATTGCTGGATTGTCAATCGTATGCATTGCATGCTGTAAAATAGATTCTGCTCCGCATATACAGCTCACTAATAAAAAATATTTCGGATTTGATTATAATCTTTATATAAAATATATTTATTATATAATATTATTTATAAAAATATACGAATAACTCACAAATTATTTCAAATAGAGTAGTATCAGCATCTATTTTCATTTGGTTACACCATCGTTCAGTTTCGGATTCTAAATTTATTATTTTTTGGTCTAACTCTTCTTTTTGTGCTAACAAATCGTGAAGATTACCTTCTACTGCTGCTTTTTCAGATGCGATAAAATCTATCTTTGCTGTTAAAGTCTGAAAAATACCATTTTAAAAGGACATACAGTTTTATTCATTTGATACAATAACTCAGATATTGTAAGGATAATCTTATAATACTACTATACTAACCAAATTTTGAGTTTTAGCAGCATCAAATTCTTTTCTAACATCATCTAATTCTGCTCTCGCTTGAGCAACTCTTTGTGCTTCTTGTTCAGCAGTAGCTTGTCCTTGTATTAATTCTTGTAAACGTTGTTCTGCTTCGACAGCTCTGCGCTCCGATTGTTCCTGTTGTATTTTTACTCCACCCAATTGTTTATCTACATCAGCTTTCTTTTAAACACAATATTATGTTTAATTAGGAAAAAATATACGAGGCAAATAAATGAAACGCAAAATATTTCTAATCACATTTTTATGCAAACCTTTCTGATTAAATCGATGTGTTCTCCTCTTAGTTTAGAATATATATCTTTAAGTTTATGAAACTTGTCTTCGACTATCTTATTTTTTTCTGCAATAATAAAAATAATAAAAATAATAATAATAATAATAATAATAATAATAATAAAATGCTATATCCGTAAATACAAATACTGTTTTATGATATACCTTTAACCTTCTGAAATTGATTAAACATATATTCCTTTTGTTTAGTTATTTCTTGATTAGTTTGCTTTTCATGTACAATTTCATTTCCCTAAAATAAATAATAATACGTGTATAATCAAAATTATATCATTTCGATCGATATCATCTTTATTTTGTAAAATTTTACGAAAGAATTTTACTTTTGTACTAAGAGCAGATTCCAAATCTAAAACACGATTTCGAAGTTCTCCAACGATGCGTTGACGTTCTGTAATCAATGTATTTAATTCTTGTCTCTGTCGTCCATTTTCTTGATGCAGATGTTTAATAAGATTATCTCTAAAATAATTTTAATCATATGACTACGTGAAAATAATTTTTACGAAACTTTATATATATAATTCATATTTGAAAATATAAATGATTTTCAGTGTACAAATTTTCACCTTTCCGTTAATGCATGGGGTGAAATAGATCCATTGCGAGAAGAATCCAATTGATCACCTTGTAATGAACTTGTATCCGATGTATCAATAAGACTATCAACTACGGTTTCACTATCTAATGATTCTTCTGGAGGTAGTACGACAATTGGTGTAACGTATGTTCTTAATTCAGCTTGTATTAAGAAATTTGGTGGATTCTGTGATTAGAAAAATATAGTATTTTTATTATAATTTCCATAATATTAATTTTACTATTTTTATATATAATAATAAATTATATAATAAAAACAATTACCTCTGGTAACGACGGTATTGTTATTAAATGTTTAAAATACTGCATGTGTTTAATGGTATTATAAAAACCTTTCAATTCTTGAAATTGTTTAGAAAATCTATCGCGATGACCTGTTAATGTATCCGCAGGTAATGCACCATGAAGTTTGAACAAAATTTTAACGCAATAATCATACAATTTAGATGCATCTTGAATGCATGGAATTAATGGTGCAAGTCGACACTGTCCGCATGGAGTCATTGAATTTGAACGTGACATATCCAATGATCCAAATACTGTAATTTATTAATGTAAATAATATTTTCATTATTTTAACATTTATTATTATTATTAATATTATTATTATTATTATTCAAATATTAATTTAAAAAATACCTGAATGTTGTAAATTCAAAATATCATCCATGTAATCGAACATTTCCACTGACATTTGAAAACTAAAGAAAAAGAAAAATATAGAAATGATATATAAGCTTAGAAAATATTGTTTATATTATAGAAAAAAAAAAAAGAAACTTACTAAATATTTATGTCATTTTCACCAATCGCTTCGAGTTCTTCAGCAGTAACCTGAAGATTTCCAGATATACGTGGATTGCGTTTGTGAAAATCTAACTTTGTAATTAATAATCGTATATACAATTGAATAAGAGGGCCATAACCCTCCCGAAGATGTTGCCATAGTTTTCCAATATCTTCTAATTTACCATAATATCTTTGGGAATCGCTGATTACTTTTGGATGGCCCTCTCGTAATACTTTGTGTAAAACATGGCAAAATTTCCATGCAACGATTTGATGTTCAAATAAAGGTTGTCGTAGTATAAACGTCCAAAATATAGAACCACTTTTATCTTGATATGTGCTGATAATAGCATCTATTATTTAATAAGGATCATTCTTATTATGATATTGAAAAATTAATACAATTTTTAATAACGTATCAAATAAAAGGATACTGCGTACATGCTTTTCTTTAACAGGGGTTTCTGTTGGATTCACTGCTTTTCCGATACTAATGATCTGCAATTAAATATTATTATTTACAATAATACAAACAA
This sequence comes from Mischocyttarus mexicanus, assembly GCA_023678845.1. Classification (NCBI taxonomy): domain Eukaryota; kingdom Metazoa; phylum Arthropoda; class Insecta; order Hymenoptera; family Vespidae; genus Mischocyttarus; species Mischocyttarus mexicanus. The sequence continues at coordinate 106,144 of JACGTP010000131.1, read as the reverse complement.
TATATTGTAACTTAATTAATCTTATTATACATACATATTTATATACATTACACTGAATTTTATATATTTTTAAATGTTACATTTATTTATACGATGAAACTATTTTTTACTAAACACACATGTGTTTACTTACCAGTTGATGCAGTTGCTTATCAGTTAGTGGTAGTACGGGTGGCATATTAATAGTGCAAAATGATTATAACAAGAAATTATAGCAAATATAATAGCATAATAATCAACAAATATAACAGATCATCATTTATTGACTCATCGTTCACCCAAAATACAATATTGTAGGTGGATCAAATGTTGCAATAACTGTACACATTATCTGCAAAACTATATGTATAAAAGAAAGATAAGTTTTTTTTGTTTAATATAGTAAATTAATAATATATATTTATAATAAATATATTTGAAGAATTATACTAGTTTTATTATATCTGTCATATTATAAAGCACGGTATATTCATAAAATAAAATAATCAGAGTTTTGGTTATTAAAAATAAAAAATATTTGGTTATGAATATGATGTAATGTACAGTATTTAATATTAATATGTTAAAATATATCAAACATAAATAAAATACAAAAAATATTACAGTGCGACATAAACTGAAGAGTTAGATTTGATACAAAATTTTATTAAGGAATGGGAAAGCATATTGATAAAAATCACTTATCAAAAAACGAACAAGTAAAAACACAGATAAACGTAGATAAATTTCTATCCGTATTATCAATATTACAAATTTATATATGAAAAAAGTGTTACGGATAAACAATAATAATTTTGTTAGAATTTGAATATTCGTGGTAAAAAGAATAAATATAGATGACAAAGATACAAATAATAACATTTAAAATAAAAATATAATAATAATAATAATAATAATAATAATAATAATGAAAACATACCTGTAATTTTTCGATGTTTTTTCGTTCTAAATCCAAACTAGTTTTTCTTTGTTGTAATACTCGTAAAGACAATGAAGCCATGCTAAAATTCTAATAGAAAAGGCGCGATTGATATTTCGATATATTTATATACTCTATATATATATATTATATGTATAGATATATATGTGTAGATAAAATGCAACGAATATTTAAACTTTACATTACAAGACTATTATACTATACTGTAAATATTATCATATATTAACTTCTATCAGTTCAATTTATCGATGTATAAAAGACGAATCTATTTATTAACGTTCAGTTTAGAAAACACTATTTATATATTATTACATAGACAAAATCTTATTAACTTCATTATACGTTTATATTGCATATCAATACATATATACATACATATATGTATATATATATATATATTTTATCAATGAGTGAAAGTGAAAAAAAAATTACAATCCAAAGCAGTAAATAAACGACGATTCAACGTGACCCACCCTGATGCATGCCGAAGATATTGGTGCAGAACAAAAATTAACCTTCAATGATGCACCAATGAAAATGATTGAATGTTGTCCGAGACTTGCCTTTACTATCTAATCATATATATCATGTCATTCATAAATAACCAATCAGAATTAAGGTAGCTTTTTACAAGAACGTTTTTGATTGGTGCATTGTCATTTTTTAACCAATACCACGTGAGATATACTTTGAAAAATGTAATTGTTATTTAAAATTATAAATAAAAAAAAAAATATATATATATTTATTCATAATTAAAATTATAAATAAAACAAGTAAATATATTAGGTGTTGGAATTAATTCGTAGCGTTTGATGAGAGATGGCGTGGTTATTACAGTGTTCTGTTTTTACCTTTAGAAACAAATTGATCGTTAAAACAGCTGTTATTAGGTACTGTTTTTATCATCTTATTTTTAATTGTTAATAACAACAAGTGGCAGTTATTTAATTATGTCGAAATTTATACCAAATAAAGTGTTTTTGCGGGGAGTTTTATTACATTATTTTAATATGAACAAAAGTGCTGCAGAAAGTCATCGGATTTTAGTAGAAGTTTACGGTGAAAATGCTTTAGCTGATCAAACGTGTCGGAAATGGTTTGCGCGTTTTAAGAGTGGTGATTTTGATTTAGACGACAAGAAACGACCTGGACAGCCGAAAAAATTTGAAGATAAAGAATTGGAGGATTTACTCGAAGAAAATTCATGTCAAACACTTCAAGAGTTGTCTATATCTTTGGAGGTTGATTTATCCACGGTAGGAAAACGCCTTAAAGCTTTAGGAATGATCCAAAAGGAAGGAAATTGGGTCCCACAAGAATTAAAACCGAGAGACATTGACAGACGTTTTCTCATATGTGAACTACTGCTTCAACGGCAGAAAAGAAACGATTTTTTGCATCTTATCGTAACTGGCGGTAAAAAGTGGATTCATTACGATAATCCAAAACGTAGAAAATCGTTGGGTAAACCCGGCAATGAATCAACATCATCCGTAAAATCAAATATCCAAGGTTCGAAGCTTCTTCTCTGCATTTGGTGGGATCAGCAAGGTGTCATTTATTATGAGCTGCTCAAACCGAATGAAACTATTTCGGGAAATCGGTATCGACTTCAATTGATGCGTTTGGATCAAGCCCTAAAAGAAAAACGACCGGTATACGAGGAAAGACTCGACGAAATAATTTTGTTACAAGACAATACTCGGTCACATGTTTCAAAACCAGTGAAGACTTACTTGGAAAACCTTAAATGGGAAGTTTTACCTCACCCGCCGTATTCACCGGACATAGCCCCTTCCGATTATCACCTATTTCGATCGATGGGGTATGCCCTGGCTGAGGAACGCTTCTTTTCTTACGAAGAAACTAAAAAATGGATCGATTCTTGGATCGCCTCAAAAGACGAATCGTTTTTCCGACGTGGAATTCATTTACTCCCAGAAAGATGGGAGAAAGTGGTCTCTAGTAATGGACAATACTTCGAATGAACTGATTTTGAATTGTATACCCCACAACATTAATGAGACGTCCCACATAGGTCAATGTGGATGACATAAAATTAAATGTGACTGATTTGGAACTTATTAGTTACGTAAATAATTACATATATTGACATCATATTTACGTAGATGTGCTTTTACTGGGATTTTAAATGAAGCTTTTATTTTGTGGAAGAAAAAAGCGAGAACTTATTCAAGATCCTAATATATATATACAATAGAGAATGTTTATTAGAAATATAAATGATATACTCACATTTTTAAATTTTTCGATCGATAATACAAAAACTTTTCTACCTGTAAGCTTACAAGGTTTAGAACTTCTCATTATAATCATCGATAACAATTTTCTTGATTTTGGTGGTATTTCATACCATTCTCCGAAATAACTGGAAAAAAAATTATTGCAAAAATAGAAACAAACAAAAAAAAAATGATAATAATCATTTAAAAAAATAATTTTGCTCTTACGCAGAATTAGTTAAAAGACCACTGTTATCGATTAATTTTTGTCCAGGATAATTGACAAAGTATAAATGAAATGCCTGACTTATGCAGAAAAAACTTAATCTAATTACCTCGTTCGGTTCTTTTAATTTTATAACAGTCTGAAAATAAATAATAATAATAATAGACAAATTTTATTATAAAATATTAACATTATAATGTATAATTTTAAAAATGATAGTAACCTGTACACCAGTGATACTCATTAATAACATATTTATACAAATTTCAAAGAATATTTGAATACTATAAGCAGATTCAAGAAGATCTGTAAATCTAATAATATAATAATTATACAATTATTTCATAATTATATTAATAGTTAATAACATATTTATTAAATAACATTAACCGTAATATATTTTGATGGTGTTTCATACAGTTAATGATATATGAATGAATTTTATCGTTGATTGAAATATCATCGTTATTTTCGTTATCTTTTATAACGATACGTTTATTAAGATTTCGTAATCGGTACCTAAAGTTAATAAAAATAAAAATATATTTATATAAATATTATATACACCACCTTCCCTTATTATTATAATAATTATATACCCAATAACGTTAAAAACTGCAACAGCGTGTTGCACGTAACGTAAGATTAATGTATCAGTTTTTATCAAAATTGAGATACTTGCAAAGGAAACTGCATATCCGTGTATCAAAATATACCAAAAATATTTCTTCTCGTCTAAATGATATTTTGCATAAAATAAGAACTTTATCGGTCGTGTTTCGTTCAGGGGAATAACTGTATCAAGTATTTTAGGTGTTAATGGTAATATTGTGTAAGTTAATGCTACGAAGTAGATAGAAACTGTAATTAAAACAAGACCAAAAAAAATTAGTAAAATTTATAAAAAAAAGAATCACAGGTATTTTAATATTTTACGGGTATAACAAAATTAGATATTTTCATTACAGTATTTTTATTAAATAAATTAACGTACCTGTATATGTAACAGTCATCTTTTTACCTTCTTCAATATATTTTTTAAAAATATTAGCATCATTTTCTTTTATAAAACATTGAAATTCTATTTGCATTTGTTTAAGGAGTTCTTTCATCTGTTAAACATACAAAAATATTCCTTTTCTTGAATTAAAATTATAAAATAATCATCAACCAAGTGTTTACCTTGCGAATATTAATTTTACAATTGAATCTTTTGCATATAATCATAGATTCGGTTAAAAGAGGTGTCAAACATTCAATCGTAGTGTCTACATTGTCCAGAACATCCCATAATTTCAATACCTAACACGTAATAGTTATTAGGAGTTATATACAGACGTTCCTCGTTTAACACGGTTTCGATATAACCCGGTACGAATGAACTGTGTTAAACGAGAGACACCTATATTCATATTTCATTTAAAATATATTCACACACACGTAATTGTTAATTATTCTGTGATAAAATCAAAAAACGAAACATGTATAAAATATAAATAATTAATTGTTAATACCTGTGGTATAGCAAGGGAGAGTATTAGAATAATTAAAAAAGTATTTATAATAATTCGTTGAATGAAAGGTTGATACGGCCAAAGACCGATACAAAGTAATAAAAATTTATTTATTTTATATAAAGGATCGTCAAATAAATCCATTTGAGATTAAACTTTTCACTGACGAGGAAACAATTTGTACAAATATTTTTTTATAATTTTCTTATGAAATATTATTTAACATTTGATTGATCCTCTACGAGATATTGAATAAGAACGTACTAAAATTTAGTGTCAAGGTGGTTACTGGCAATGTAATAAAAATTTATTTATTTTATATAAAGGATCATCAAATAAATCCATTTGAGATTAAACTTTTCACTGACGAAGAAACAATTTGTACAAATATTTTTATATAATTTTATTATGAAATATTATTTAACATTTGATTGATCCTCTACGAGATATTGAATAAGAACGTACTAAAATTTACTGTCAAGGTGGGTTACTGAAACTTAGGTTTTATCGTTTTAACGAAGAAATTAAATTCTAGAATATAGATTGACAAACATTATACTAATTAAAAAGTAATAAGAGAAGACTGTTTTAATTATATTATTTATTTCGCAATTAGTCGAAACTTGTTGAAATAAAGTTTTATTTAACTTTGTTAATTATTACTCATCATGTTCGAAGTTTCTTTCACCTCTTTTATTCCTTCTTTTTAATACCATAAACATCATTTTAACATACGAGATTAAAATCGATAAATATTATTTAATTATTGTTTTAGAAATATATGAAAAAGAAAAATGTTAAATAACAATTTTTCTTTATCTTTTTTTAGATATAATTATAAAAGATATTTTTAAGAGATATGTTATTTAAAAATAATTAATTGCAATAACTAAATGAAAATAATAATAATAATAATAATATTAGGTTGTCAAGTATGAAATGGAGCAAAAAATGTACGTAATTGAATTGAATTTTGCTCCATTTCATACTTGACAAATCTAATGGAGCAAAAAATGCACACAATTTAATTGAATTTTGCTCCATTTTATACTTGACAATCGTAATATTTTTTTTAAATATACAATTTATTATAATATAATTAATTAAATAAACAAATACGATAATATGAGGAGGAAATATTAAAATTTATTATTATCCAAGTTAATGACCTCGGATATTTGTGTCGGTGTATTTGTCCGATAATAAAATTGATAATAACAGAGAGTTAAAAGATATTTAAATAGTATTATACATACATTAGTCATTATGGTTGTCGTTTTAATATATTTCCTTCTGTTTTTTTACTCTTTCTCTCTCTCTCTCTCACTCCATCATCATTTAAAAAATCATGTTTTTGTTTTTAAATTTATTGAAATATTATTCAACACGCATTTTTTATTACGGTAAAATTCTTTTATTATTATTATTTTATTACAATTAATAATTAACTTTAATACAACATAGAGATCTTTTTTTTTACCGAAACGATGGCTTTAAATTTGATTACGGTTGCATTTCTACCTTGAAATTTGACGATTTTATCGTACCGATGATAATACCGTAAAGTAAGACATAGCTGTTTGAACTAACTTTAAATAAATAAATAAATAAATAAAAATATTAAAAAGAGTTAATATAATAAATATATTCTATATTTTTAATATTATTAATTTAATAAAATAATTCTTACCGATACAAAATTTTCTAATGTCATAGAATATAATCCACCAGCCATTAATTGGCATGGTGTCATACTACGTAATAATATTAAACCAAGGGTTTTTTTGCATCTCGTGGAAAGTACATACCAATATGAATCATAACTAAATATATAAAAATATATAAAATATATATATTTTTGTTTAACATATATAAGATATTGTATAATTTATTTTATATTTATACAAATTTTCTACAATTATCTTACCAATCTTTAAATACTTTAGCACTGTGATCAATTATCCTTTGACTTGGTAATGTTAAGAAAAAAAGATGAAACGCTTCGCCTAACGTTAAAAATCCAAATCTACATAAATTTGATAAATTGTGTATATTGATTATAGTCTGAAATAAATAAAAGGACAATTAAAAAACTCTTTAATAAAAAATATATACAGGTTGTTGAATAATAACTTCTTGTCCTTTAAATGCAGATAGAACAAATAATTGCATAGAACAAATTTAGTGTTATAGAAAATTCCTATTTTTATTAATTTAAGAAAACAGTATGTATAAGTGTATAATAAAATTAATTAAAAGTTGCGAAAAAATTTGACGAAAACTTACTTGAACTCCTGTAATGCTTATGCCTATTACATTAAGTAATAACATCACTATTAAAGATTCTGTGTAACATGTTTGAAGTAATTCAACGTATCTTTAAAAAAAAATTTAATTCTCATTGCGTGTTCGTTAAAGTAGAATTTTCATTTCTAATTATATAATATAGTATTAGGTGTAGAAATAAATTTCCGCCGTTCTTATTAAAAAATTAAGCATTTGATGATTTTAAATGATGTAAAATTGCTTGCTGAGTTACTCCTAATATAAGTGCCTGTTTTTTTTGCGTTTGACACGAATTTTCAACCAATAATATTTCTAATTCTGCGTATTCGTACACTTTCAGCCTTCCGTTACGTATTTTATCTTCGACGTCACAGTCTCTGTTCTTGAACTATAAAAACCATTTATGAAAACTTTTCTAACTTAAAAAAGCCTCGACATATGCCTCTACAAGCAATCGATGCTCATCAGATGCAGATTTCTTTAAATTAAATAATTTAATCAAAAGTTCCCGCAAATGGTGCTTATTCGGCCTAAAACTCGACATTTTCGAAGGAAAAAAAAATATCCGATACCAATACAAAATCACTAATATATCAAGATTATATTGTCGAGAGATGTCTTACTTTACGATATGACGTTTTACATCAGACCATTTTAACCATAATTTAATGATAAAGCCATACTTTGTTGAACGGCGATAACTTATTTGTACACCTAATATATTAATAACTAATACATTAATATAGTAATATAGTGTAATAGTAATCCAGTCAAATTATCATTTTGACAGAATATTGTTCCAAACTCACTGGAAAAAAAAAATTTAAGAGGTCGAGAATGTGGTCTAATTATTTTCTAATAATTTTTAATCGAATCCACATATACGTACATATATTTATTAATTATATGAATATAAAGAGTTTCAAATAAAAATTAATCATTAGAAATAGAAAACAGCATTTCAAAAGTAGATCATTGGTAAGAAAAATAAGTCAGCGTTACAAAAGTAGGTCAACGATCCAAAAGTAGGTCAGCTGTACAAAAACAAAGTAATACTCCTATACGTATTAAATGTATTGAGAGAAAGACACCGGTATTGTTTATATTTCTCAGTGAATTCTAAGAAATTTGTTATATATGAAATACCCAGAAAAAAAACATTCTTTAACTACCGGCTAAGTTGAGAGTTCAATCTTTTGTTTACGTTCGTCTCTCTCCGTCGCTCCTCGGCCGGAGTCGACAACCGGACGTTGTCATTTCGTCGTTAGATTTGTAATAGACCTTCGTGTATGTTCGGTAATTGTCGAATGTATTCGTACCTATTTTTCATAATATTCATTAGTCTTCTTCGAGCGTCGGAAGGAATAACAAAGATATTATTTAAAGTACGTCATTTTATTTCGCGTCTCGTATACGTGTGTGCGTGTTTTCGTCCTATGCAAGTGATATGCATACGTGAACGTGTCTATGTGTGTAGTGTTGAAAAGTGCATATATACCATATATGGATACAGCAATTATGGATATGGATATGACAGCATTGGATATAAGGATCCAAGTACATCTAAGAGTAAGCTGATCATAATTTTGAATCTCTTTAATCAATTTACCGCACGTGGTAGGTTTAGTATTAAAAAATTCTAATAGGTAATTGTAACGTTGTAGAAGTTTTTGAACCGGACATTGTACGATACGCGTTCATAATTCACACGAATAACTTTCGTTGCATCAATATTTACATTGAAAATGTCGAGACACGTTTGAATATTAGAAAAGAAAAGAAAATACTCGAGTGCTTGAAAAATAAATCAAAAGAATAGAACGGTAACTAGCCGAGGTGTAATTGATTATACATTATTGTGAAATAAATCCGACACTTGATCATATTTTAAGATCCTACATTTTCATCGCTGGCCTATTTTTCTAAACAGTGACCTACTTTTGAACATCTGTTTTCTATTTCTAATGATTAATTTTTATTTTAAATTCTTTATATTTAGATAATTAATAAGTGTATGTACGTATATGTTGATAATATTGGATTGAAAATTATTACAAAATAATTAGACCACATTCTTGAGTTTTCAAATTTTTTACCACTCGGTTTGAAGCAACATCCATCTGAAGCCCAAAATCAATCTAATTTGACTGGACTATAGTAATATAGTAGTATAGTATAATATTAATACATTAATACAAAATATGATTGTATTAAAATACTATCGTAAAATATATTTATTCTCGTACAGAATAAAAAAATCGTACGATTTAATATTAATTTTTTTTAATCAATAATTTCGTATAAACAAAGATAGTTGAGAAAAGATGAAAGGGAGGATTCAAAGGGGTGTAAAGGAGAAAAAAGAAATGAATATACTACTACTTACTCGATAGCATATTTATGGCTTTTGATACAAAATGAAAGCTCTTGATAATTTCGTTCATCCTCTATCTCATCGTAATCATAATACTTGTTTTTATTAAACAAATCGTTGTCGTATCTTTCGTCGACATTATTGCATTTACCTACATTATTTAATCGATATCTAGAAATAAATAATAATTAATATTAATGAGATATTTAAAAAAATAAAAAGACAACAAGAAAAAGATGCGCATATTTAAAAATATATTCTGAAATTAAAACTTACGATAATATCGCAAATATACCGCAAGCGTGTTCCGAGTATACAAAATACAATGTATCAGTAGCAATTAAAACAGCAATAACTAATATTGTAATAGCATAATCGTAAAACAATATTTCGTTGAAGTATTTTTCTTCGCTTATAAAAAATTCCGTACAAAATAAAAGATCCATTTTTCGTGAAACATTTGACGGTGATACGATATTAAGAATTATCGGTGACAAAGGCAATGATAAATATAATATAGTCGTCGAACTTATATAAACTGCCAGAGTTTAAAATATAAAATAATCATTATTAAAATATATATATATATATTAGGTTGTCAAGTATGAAATGGAGCAAAAAATGTACACAATTGAATAGAAATTTGCTCCATTTCATACTTGACAAATCTAATGGAGCAAAAAATGCACACAATTGTATTGAAATTTGCTCCATTTCATACTTGACAGCTTAATATATTGTAAATATACGCGTATATATTTATGTATGAAGATATATATATATAATATCGAAATCAATTAGAATATTTATCTATTGTTTTTAACATACGCGTATACCATATTGTTAATTTCCGGCCAGATTCAGCATACGTTGAAAGAATAGCCATTTCTTTAACATCTGTTAAACGTTTCCAATCTTTTTCGATATGTTTCAAAAGCATTTTAAACTGTGAAATATTTAATAACGTTTATAAAATTAAAATAATATATTTATATATATTTTTTATAAATAAATTAAAATAAATATCAAATTATAAAATATATAACATTACATGATTCAGATGATAACTGACATTAAATGCTTTTACCATAGAAGTATTAAGCACTATTATGGGGGGAATGCATTCAATGAAAGTATCCTTATCAGTTGTACCTAATTCGATTATTTTAATCATCTGAAAATAAAGATAAATTAAATATCATACGAATTATTTTATCATTCATTGATTTGACATATTAATTTTTATATATAATAAAAAAAAAAAAAAGGATTTTTTGTTTTGTCTGTATTGTTGGTTGTCAAGTATGAAATGGAGCAAAAAGTAGACAATAATTGAATTGAAATTTGCTCCATTTCATACTTGATCAACTTAATACGCTCATAAGCGTGCAGGATGACCCAAAAGTCGTAAAAATACAATATTTAATTTTAATTTATTAACAAAGTTACAACAATATTTTATTTTTCGTTTAATTATTTAAAACCTTCAGTTATAATGTTGTTATATTTATAATGACGATATTATTTTAAATACTTGGTAAAAAAAAATAATTACAATTCTTGAATTAGGTGAAACGACTATGGGGATATCCTATAAATGCAAATATATTTTTTGTTTCTCTTTTTATATTTTATTACCTCCGGCACGTACATAGTAAAGAAGGTAAATATAACAAAATAGAATAATAATTTACTTCTTATAGAATTTTCTAACGGCCACATACCAAAATAAGACATGAAACGTTTATTTAATACGTAGTATCGTTGCTCAAAGAAGTCCATCATGGAATGAAACAACTTCAAGAATATACTTTTAAACAATGGATATTTAATATCGATTTGAGATAACAATTTCGTATAATGTAACACACTTAGAGCTGTTATTTAAAGTATCAAAGAAATAATAATCGACAATTTTCTTTCATCATTTCGTAACTTCTTTTTCGATCGATTCAACTTCAGTTAAGAATTTTCTTCAACTAAAATTGATACTACTAAAATTGTTCTTGTTAATATAAAAATGATAGTCTGTAAATAATACTCAATTATCCTCTATTTATAAGAAAACAAAAATATAGCTCTCAAACAATTTATCAAATTACGTATAACTGTCGATCGATGGAATCGTTTAAACCAAAGTTATGTTTAGATCATTTTTCTCTATTACATAAAAAAGAAAACCCTTATACGTCAATCATGTTTGTCGTTTAATATTCTAAAGTATACGATACTGTTACATATTATTTTCATACTTCGATGTAATCATTTATGGAGTGGTTTATCTTCTTGAAAATAAATCACAGTTATGGGGTAGTAAGATTTCCCCTTAGTATTTCTTTCTTAGAACATTTTCAAATATGTTTCTCTCGTTATCGTTGGTTCTTACTCAATTACACGTGCTATTTTTCTAATCTATGGGTTTAATAGAATTCCTATATTTTTCCTTTCATATTTCGACATTGGCATTTTATGTATGGGTGTTTTTCTTCTTGAAAATATTATTCATAGTCACGAAACAGAATAAGTTAAATTAAATGTTTTTAATCCATGAGTTGTACTGGTAATACTTTTTCAATTAATCTTATTCCATTGTATTTTTTTTTTCGTGTATTATTCTAATAGTGCATTATGTCCTGTGTACTACGATTTATTTTTTATTTTTCCTCAAATTAATACCATGATTTGTGTATGGGCATTTTATCTGTCCTGCTTTTATTATTATTATTATTATTATTATTATTGCAGGAATAATACAATAATTTTGGTTGTAACTAAAATAATGAATATCAAACTGAAGAAGAATAAGAATAAGAAGTCGTACAAGAAAATATTTATTGTAACATAATACATTTACATGTGTATATATCAATAATGATATTATATTAAACTCACTCACATGATTTTTTTCTCTTTCGTCATAGTATTATTTCTTAGGAAATAGGGTTTTGGATTAATATAGGATGATATAATAGGTTTCTGTATCCTAAAACTGATCAGAAATGATAAATAGTTTTTATTAAATTTGATCATATTTCAAAAATAGTTTGATAATATATATATTGGAAGAAAATTTATACTAAAAATAGAAAAAATTTTAAAACAGTCATACTGTTTGGCAACAGTAATTTGTTGTATGGCTCTTATCCTAAGAAAATGTACAATTGTTTCGAATTATTGAGTTAAATATCGTGATAAATGTCCAGCTCTCCGAAAAAAAATACTTATTTTGTGCACTATCTTATTTTGTACCTAATTGTGAATTATTTTATCAATTTTACATTCGCATAGATCTAAGTTTTGCTATTAAATGTTCGCTATTAGGTTTACTAAATAAAATTGTTAGACACTTAGAGACAACATCTTGGCACTTGACCGTTAGTTTTTCTCTGAAAATAAAAAAGAAAAGTAATTTTTTTACATCAATTTTAAATAAACAAATTTTAGTTTTATGTTAAAAGAATAAAATCACATTTACCTGTTAAAAGCATTAGTATTGTTTTGATTTTGAATAATGTAATTGATTAAATTTGCAGTGGAATCTATTAAATGGAACTCGTTTCCCTTGTTTAACCAAATACGTGTATTTTTTCCAATCATTCTGGAAATAAAAATAAAAATGTAAAGCAATTAAATAAGTATTACTTTAATTTTGTAGAAAGATAGTTTTATACATACTTATCATAGTAATCTAAAAGATCTTCCATAGATACACCTAACTTTAAAAATACTGTAATAATACAATTATTATTAGTTTTTAATTTACATGCTTTTATTTCCAATTGTTCTATCAAGAATTCTGAAAGAGAAATAAATTCATTTGATTAATTAATCTTTAATAAAATTCGAATGCTTTTCGTATATCTTTTGAATCGTTTACCTATCGGAAAACAATGCGGTGATCCTGAATATTCTTGACCAAGAATTTTAACTTTGGTCATTAGAATAGCCATTTTATCTTCTGGAGATGATGCTTCAGCATTTTTTAATTCTAAAATTAAAAATCCAATTAAACAAATTTAATCATATTTAAAATAGAAATATGTGTCTTATAAAAATAAATACCATCGCTGATAATATTATTCCAAATTCCTTGAATTAACATTGCATCTTGGTGTCCAGAGCAATGAATTATAGCAAGTTTAGATTCTAAAAGTTCTAAAGGTTCTGCATATTCCTCATAAAGCTGTTAAAACAAAAAATATATCAATTGTCAACTTTCAAATTAATATTTTATATTAATACAAATATTAATTAATTGACAAACCTGTGTAATATCGAGTAACGAAGAATTCAATTTTAATTTAGCATCACGGACAGTCACAGGATCGAAGATATGTTGCTGGCTACAGATAGTATCTAATATCTAAAATTATATAATTAAAAAAATATATAAATATCATTTATATATGTATATATTGATTTGCATTCGATAGATCATATAACTTACTTGTTGTTGTATCCTAGCAACCTCTAATTTATCTTCTAATTCACGTAAGAAAATTCCAAGATAAGGTGCATAACCGGCTTGATCACTTCGCATACATACAACTGCACGTGCTAAATATTCTACTCTGTCTGACAATGATATCTCTGAACTATAAAGAAAGATATATTAAATTTAATTTATTTTACATAAATTAAATAAACTGTTAATTAAAAAATATCATATTTAAATACGTACGAAGGTTTAGTAGCCAAGGAATCTAAAATTTTTGCAGCAGCAGCATGATTTTTATTTCTTTCATAAAATTGCCAAAGTAATTCCGGTGCATTAACACGACTCAAATAAGTTTCTAATGAAGATGCTGCAAGAGTAACTAGTTCTCCATGTAATCCTCTTTCAATCATCCATATATATACAGCAGTATGAAGTATTTCACAAGGAGAATGTAATGCGTCATTTATAATCTCATATAACTAAAAGTATAAAATTATTTGAAATCAAAAATATTATTTTATTATTAATACTATTCAAATTTACATATAATTAAACATATTTCAGACTTATATATTGTCCGTTTATGAGAAAAAGTCCCTTATCGGAAAAGAGAGTCTCCTGTAAGTCTGATTGGAGTAGATGCTCAAATATTCTCTAATCATATTAATATTTCATTAATATATCATATTTTATACTAACTTACCATATCTTTTGTAAGTATTATTGGCGCAGCAGAAGTATTTTGTAGAGCTGGTCCCGGTTTACTTGGTATAGTTGGTGTTAATGGACTTGACATGTTCTGATTGAAAATATAATCCAACATTGAAGTAAATTCTTTATAAATTTCTAATCTATAAAAATAAAAATAAAATATATTTATATACGTTTGTGTGTGTGTGTGTGCATATATAAGATATGTTATTCGTATAATCACATCATCTTATTTGATAAATAACAATTGTTAAAATATCATACCTTTTTATATAAGCCATATTTCCTTCTTGATCTTCTACAGGTTCATTATTTTTATAAAAATGTAATGCAGCATTAAGAGGATCTATTCTTTCTGCGCAGCAGATACACAATTCTAAAACTCCTGTATAAAACTGACAAGCCACAAATTGCTGGCACACAGCACTCAAATTTAATCTTGGTGCTACTTCTTTACAAAGCTGTATATGAAATCAATTAATTAGTTTGTATTTTGAAATTAAATAACATCTTATATAAATAAGAAATATATGTTAATATTTTTTACCTTTAATGCAGATTGTAAATAAACTTGTTTCTCATCTGAATTTGTACAACTTTTTGCTTTCAATATTATTTCATTTGCCTAAAATTCATTGTTTTAAATACATTTATTAAAAATTATTATATAAAGTATAGAAATATAAATTAAATACTTTCTAAATATTATTTTGATAAAAATAATGCATATATAAATACAATTAGCATACCTTTGAACATACTGCATCTTCACTTCTATACAAATTTGGACAAACCTCTCTTAATTTGGAACTAACTGCATCTACAGACGCATTGTCGCCAAGATAACTAAAAATATTTATATAATCAAATGTAATTGAAGAATTAAAATATTTATGCATATACATATAATATATATAACACATATATTATACCTATCGATTAAATGAATGATGAGTAAAGATGATATTTCGTGTCCAATCAAGATTAAATCCCTAAATGTAGCTGTAGAAAATTGACTAACTTGATCCTAAAGAAAGAGGAAAAGGAAAATAAAATTAGCGATTAGAAAAAGAAATATGAGAATATAGTAAGAAACAATAATTACCTTAGAAAGACAATTAACAATATTATTTAATTGGTTCTCGCATAAAATTTCCCATAAACCTAACACCTCACAAGCGTGAGTAATAAAAACTTTTAAAGCATCTAAAGAATTTCTTTCCTCTACTATAGGTTCTTGATAAAGATTAGGTAAAGTTGTTTCAAATTCATTCGTAATACTTCTTGCACTGTTATGTCTAAAAAAAAAAAATATAATTTGACAAATGTACGTATAGCTTAAATGAAATTTATAGGATTTGTGTAATTTGGTACATACTGTTTAGTAATATTTGTATTTTTGTTAAGAAAAAATCTTAAAGCTTGTAGATGATTTAATATCCATCTAATTTGATTAGGTGGAATTGTACTAGATATCTGTAATACATTATATAAATGTAATGCAAAAATTAGATTAATATATTATCTGAAGCCACATTATTACATTTATTTCTATTAACTTACCTGAGTTTTATTATTTATAAGTTCTTGTTTTATACAACGAAGATTCCATATAGGTCGAAGTATTCTTCCTACATACAAATATAAACCTCCGTGCTTCGCTGAAAATTGTTGTAAAGTAATATCAGAATTTATACCCAGTTGTGGCTGTTGTCTAAATGCTTGAGGTCTTGTATCAAAAATTTGTACTCTAGGTGTTGATGAACGTAAGTCTCCTGTTAAAATAAAAATTAATCTTTAGTTCTTTTTCTTTTGCTTATTTATATCAGAGTGTATAAATGTTTAATAAAATACCTGTATGTATATTGGGAAAATTGCTATGCCTATCAATTGTAGGAATAATTCCTGATACTTTTTGTCCACCATATAAAAAGAAGGCTCTTGCTGCCCATTCACATAACTAGAATTAAAAGATAAAATATACTTTGACATATTATTATTATCATCATTATATAAAAAAGTCGCAATAAATATATTTATAAAATACCTGAATATTTTGAGAAGATTCTAATGTAGCTAAAATTAAACATGTAGCACATGCTTGTTCTGGAGACTGCGATTGAAAATAAGCACGAACTGATTCTGTATCAGGTCCACGTTGTTCTAACAAAAGTTGTCTTAAAATGTCTACAGGACGTACTTGAATTAAAATGATTGCACCCTATGAAGGAAATAAACAATATTATCGGATACGAAAGATAATTAAATTGATTTTATAAATAATATATTTATTTATTTTTAATACCTGAGTTGTTAAAAATATAAACTTTCTAGGTGGTTCCATGTGTTGTCTAACAAGAAGAGGTGGTTCTCCTTGTGTAGTACTTAGTTTTTCCGTATGCATAGCTGATTCTCCAATAATTTCTGCCATTGCCCACACAGGACTATCAAGAGGTAGAATACTTTGAGTTTCAGCTAAATAATTTGTGAAAGGATATGCATCGTTACTTAAACACCATGCACTTTCTGTATCACCACCACAGACAAGTATTAATGTTCCTATAGACACACACAAAATAAATGATATAAGAATATTTTTAAAGAAATTAATGTTCATAAAATTTTATTAAGTTCTAAATTAATCAACCTTTTCTGTAATGAGCCATTTGAACCTTCTTGGGCCTTGTTACTGGAGCATTTGCAGCATAGCCTGGTGGCAATCTGACATGTATTAATTGAAGTCCTTGCGGTCTACTCGATGGATTTGAAGGTGATGTGCAACAGAAATAAAAACGTGTTCCAGTAGCTGCCACCACGACCAAATTCAAATGTATCGATTCACTTTCTGTTATAGCAGATATGCTCACCAGTGGTCGAAAATTATTACTATCAAGAGTTCTATTAAATAAATATAAACATATATAATTCTCTAGAGTATTTATAAAAATTGTATAAGAATTTTTAATGTAAAAAATAGCATACTTGACAACATGAACAGTATTCTGAACTAATGAACTTTGAGAAAATGACGTAACTTTAGATGCACCGCCATTATCGATATCCCAAACGGTAATGGTACCTTTGTCTCCCAAAGTATATAAAATATTACGAGAATCATCTATAGAAATTTGTATTATTGCTTCTTCTTCAGATAAAGCCATTGATACAAATGAAGGTATTACAAACGATAATGGTCCTTCAGAATGATTAACTTTTTTACAACGTTTACTAAACCAACTACTTTCTGCCTGTAGACAACATACACAAATATTTATTTGATAAAAATGATATTTAAGATATCTCTATTTATTTTAATTATCAAATATATATTTACCTGATAATATATTTCAAATAATGACCCATCTCTACCACCCAGAAAAATTCGACCATTATTTGTATTGGCAATGGTGGTTATACCAATACCATCAGTAGTGACAGTAAAAATAGGTTCTGGTACCAATTGCATTTCTATTGATTTACCTATTAATAAAATGATTTCATTGTTATATGAACATACAAAATGTATGAGAAAGAAGAAATATATTACCATTATGATCCTCATTTAGTATAACTCCCAGTATAGTTATTTCAACTGTTGTTGTCAGAATTAACAGATATTTGACATACCCTTGAAATATGCCTGGTTTTGGTTTAGTTAAGCCAACGCTTATAATGGTCTCGTTCAATCCATCAAAGTATGCAACGTCAGCTCTGGAAAAGTTAAAATTTGTTAATTATAAATAATTAATTTAATTCACTATTTTATTATCAAGATAAAATAACAAACAGTACTCGTTTTCATATGACCACACATAAATATCGCTGTCAATCGTAAGCCATGCTTTAGAAATTTCTGTGAATAAACCCATCATACAATGACATTGCATATCTGAATAAATATTAAAGAAAAATAATTGCAAATTATTTAAATATATGTATATATATATATATAAAATATTGTAAGGATACGGCCAAAATGTTCCATAACTTCAGATGGCAAAGGAATTTTACTATGTATTTTCATTTGATTTATATTTGTTAAATTAATTGATGATCCATTTAAACTTGGATAATCATGATCATCAAGACCACTAACAGTTGGTCCACCTATTAAAGTGTTATCTTTATTAATTGATTGTGAAATATAATATTAAATAATAATAAAATTTAATATAGTATTATGAACAGGTTAAATACCTTGAATATTGCATCGCATTAAATTAATTAAAGATGGAAAATTACTATCCGCAGTGATATGTTTATCAACCATTTTCCCAGCCATTTCTAAAGCATCTAAATGTATTTTAAGCGGCTCCATTTCTGTAAGTGACATTTTCTTAATGTTTTATTCTTCAATATCTGAAATAAACAAATTGTATAAAAACAATGTACTATTATAAAAAACATTGACATATATAATTACGTATTATATATTTAAATATATAGATTAGCTAAAAAATTATTTAAATTATCTAACAGTACACATTTATCTATAATTTTCTTCAATAATCTTTTTTCACTCTTAAGAAACCGGTACATAGAGGTTATGTCACAATATGAACACAATCAAAAATAATTGTTATTACATATAAATGTATATACATATTATTTTTTTAAAAGTTTATATTAACATATATTATTATAATTATATACCTGAACTAATGATATCTTTTTAAAGTTTTTTATTAAAACTGTTAACGCATATTAATCAACGGCACTCAATCGCACGAGTTTCACACCCGTTTGATTCGCGCCATACCAATCAGTGTGATAAACTTTGAAGTAATAAAAATAAATATACTAGTTAAATAAAAAGAAAAACTTTTAATGACTTACTTCAAGTTATTTCGCATCATACGATAATGCATTTGTGTACGAATATTCGTGTTGGAATAAAATGTACGAATTATAAACTGTAAATATTCATTTGTTATTTTTTTTTTTTTCAAAATATGGTATTACACACACAAGTATATTTGCATTATTCAAAACAAAATATTTACATATAGATATGTAATTATGCAGTTTCTTTACGTGTGTTCTTATCTTCGTATGTTGATTAAATAAACAATAAGATCCTATGTAATTAAAAAAATGAAATCGTGTACAGTGAATGAATCTTTTTTTATAAGAAACATGTCGAAGATATATTTTGAGAAAGAAATATTTTTTTACGCAATAATTGTTATATTATACAATTTCACCTTTATTAATTGTGCTAAAATAGATCAATTAACAGTATGTGGACCATCTTCTAAAAATTCTCAAAGGTGATTTATTAAAATTTAATTAATTGTGTTCTATATTTGTTTCCTTCTAAATTACTTATAATTATATTTTATAAATGTTATTAATAAGAAATATAATGTTTTGTTTATTTTTTTAGTTTGATATTTGTAAGTACATTGGATGGTAAAGTATCAGCATTAGATGCTAACAATAGCGGAGAGAAACTATGGTCTTTGGAGTTTAGTGAAAGTCCTATGCTATCATCTAACATTCATCAAAGAGAAGTATATTGATTATATACTAATTTAATTAAATACAGAATATTGTCTATTAATACATTGTTGACTGGTTACAAGTAAACGTCATGATGCCAAAATGTTAACCGTTGAGTTAATTCTTAATCTGTGTGCCTTCACATATCAATAATAATAAATCTAGGATATGAAATAAACTCTGAGAAATACTGTCAGTCAACAATGTGTTAATGTATTAATAATTAATTAATTATATATTCTATTTTATAGCTTAATAATAATGGACAATGGGTTAGATTAATTCCTTCCTTAGGAGGAGGATTATATAAATTTGATGGTGAGAATTTAGAAAAATTACCTGTCAAAACTGAACAATTATTATCTTCCTCATTTCGTTATTCTGAAGATATCGTATTTTCTGGCGGAAAAGAAACACGATCTTATGGTAATTATTATACTTAATATAATATTTTAATATATACAAAGTATTTGTAATTAATATTTTATATATTTATTCTTATAGCTAAATAGAATTGTTATAATCGTTAATTAATTTTTAAATAGGAGTATTGAGTAAAACTGGACAAATAATATACGAATGCAACGTTAGTGGTTGTTATAATAATACTACGGATAATTATATTGATCAAGAAATACTTGTAATTCAACATCTTCAAAATACTGTCAGAGCAGTGGAACCACATAGTGGCCAAGAAAAGTAAAGTTTAAATTTTATTTAAATTTATATTTGGGCATATTAAATAAGATTATAATATGTAATTATTTTTTAAATAGATGGAACTTTAGTGTAGGACAGCACAAATTACTTTTACTTCCAAATGAAAATTTATGTAATGATAATAATGTAAAAATTCCAGAATTTGAGATTAAAGTTATTGTTCCAGAAGGAATGATTTGGGCAATTAAAAAAGATGCTCCTGATATAAAGTTATGGCAATATAAGGTTAGAGTTATTAATTTAAAACAATAATAATAAAATAATAATTGTTTATAAATAATGATAAGATATAAGAAGTAATTATATGAATTATTTGATGATAACTGTTTCCTATAGTTTGATTCTCCAATTGTTACAATATGGCAAGAACACCAACAAAATACCAATTATAACAATAGATTAAAGCAACTTAATTTATTTGATAACTCTCAATGGACTTGGGGCTCTAATTTTCAAATAGGACCTAGTATTTATATAGGAATGCATGATAAACAATTATATGTACAAGAAAATGAAGAAGTCCATAAATCTTTAGGACTATCTACAACTAAGTTTACTCAGCATTTACAGATTCCTTGGAAACCGTATCCTGCTACATGTAAATAATTATATAATTATTAAATGTAATACACTAATGTAATTCTCTAAATATAATTATATTATATATTACTCAGATATGTAACATAGTATTTTCATATAATTAATATTCTTCTTTTTTTTCTAGATAAAGCGCTGATAACTGATTCATTAAGTAAAAAAGAAAATGATGATAATAATACCTCTTTTGAAGTAGCTAGTGTACATAGTGCAACTGCTTTATCTGTAATGTATAATTCAGATTATATTAATGGTATGTTTTATAAATCTTTAATTCAAATAAGAGAGTTACAAATAATAGAAATTAAATTTAATGATAATTTACAAAAACAAATTATATTTCATTTTTCATTTTAATATAGGAAATGGTTTCTATTTATATTCCAAGGAACATTTACAATTAAATAAATACAATCAATGTTTTTATAATAGTAATGACAATTTATCACTTACTAAAACAGAAATTCAAATGTCAAATTTCCATGATTATTCTTCTAACAATGATGAAACTCCAGAAGAAATCATTATTGTTTCCCTTTGGTACTGGTGGTAAGTTTTAAATAAATCAATTAAATAGAGAATGTTATATGGAGAAAAAAAGTATAATAAATAATTCTCTTATTAGGAAAGAAGTATTAGTGATATCAATTACTACCGCACTTCTGCTCAATTTCATATGGACTCAACATTTGTTAAATGGAACAACGTCAACCAAAGATGCTATAGCTCCAGTAAATTAATATTAAATTGTTTATTTTTTCCATGTTATTATTTGTATAAAATGTTTTCATAATTATTATATACATTTATATATTACAGCCTTTGGTAATAGAACGACACGTAGAATCCAAGAGTTCCAATGAAACTACAGATCAAGGAGAAAACGTTAATTTCAAGTCACGTTATCTCACAGATTTCGAACCAGTTGATTGTTTAGGCAAAGGTGGCTATGGAGTTGTATTTGAAGCTAAAAATAAAATAGATGATTGTAATTATGCTATTAAACGAATTGCATTACCGAACAGGTAATTTTTATAGAAATTTTTGTATTCATAATAAGTAGTAATATTATAATAGTATATCTATATTTTTTAAATTGTGATATTTGTTATATATTCATTTTATAGTCAAGGTTCCAGAGAACGAGTTATGCGTGAAGTTAAAGCATTAGCAAAACTGGACCATTGCAATATTGTTAGATATTTTAACGCCTGGCTTGAGTGTCCTCCTATTGAGTGGTTAGACGAACATGATAAACAATGGATTTCTAAAAAGAATTTTACATCATCTGAGTTTTCATTAGAAACAAGTCAAAGTGAACAAAAATGTAATAATTCTACTCACATAGAGGTATCGATACCTGAACAGTCTTCTCTAGATAGTGTTTGCGAAGCTTATGATCATAATCATGTTAATGACAATGATGATTCTTTTATCGTATTTGAAAATCCTGAAAAAGAAGAAACTAAAAAAAATGTAATAGACATTGATGTTTCTACTGCAGAAAGTTCAGACTCACAATCTTGTAGTGCAGATGATGATTCTGATCTTTCCGAAGATGTTTCATTTCTTAGAAATAATAATCAATTGTCTATGAGGAAAGAATATAGAAAACGTAGAAAAACTTCACTTTCCATTGATTCAAAAAAAAAATCTATTGATCGTAAATCTACTAAAATGTTTTTGTATATACAAATGCAATTGTGTCAAAGGTTTAGTTTAAGAGAATGGCTTAAAAAACAAACATGTCCAAGGGACAATAATTTAATATTAAATATATTCCATCAAATAGTTGATGCTGTAGAATATGTTCATTTACAAGGTCTTATTCATCGTGATTTAAAGGTATGTAATTGTTAAAATGTGTATATCATTACGACACGTCGCATGGTAAAAAAATATATTTTATTATTTACAGCCATCAAATATATTTTTTGCTTACGATGACAAAATAAAAATTGGAGATTTCGGTCTTGTTACTGCTATGACCGAAGGTTATAAAGAAACTTCTATTTCATCAGATCGAAGTGAAAATACTAACGTAAAACATAACTTGCATACGTCTTGTGTCGGAACTCAGTTATATATGTCACCAGAACAAATGAATGGACAGATTTATAATTACAAAGTAGACATATATTCTTTAGGAATTATTTTCTTTGAACTCTTAATGGCATTTGATACAGAAATGGAAAGAGTTACGAATCTTATAAATTTACGTCGATTATCATTTCCAAAAGATTTTGAAGTTCATTATCCAGCTGAGGTAAAATCAATTTTCAAGTATATATATATTTTTGTTATTTATAAATAATTAATAATTTTAACATATATAAAATAAGATTATATATAATATTTATTTTTCATTTTGTAGCATACCTTACTGAAAATTATGTTGGATGAAAAACCTGAGAAAAGGCCTACAGCAATAGGAATCAAAGCTAGACCACCATTGTTTTATTATAGAAAAGAAAATGGTCTTGGAATTAATGAAGATTCAAAGTGGCATTTTGAATTACCTCAACTCGTCAGATATTCATCTGTTACAAATAGTAGTAATAGTAATGAATCACGAGACAATTTTAATTCGTCATTATTAGAAATAAAATTAATGTAATTTCTTTTTGGAATATGTTCCTTTTAATCATTACAAAAAAGTTTATATTTTTCAGAAGAATATATTTGTATTTCATGTATATTTATATTATACTATATAGTATAATACAATACTGAATTCATTTTATCATTATATAATAAATTGTTATAATATTATATAACTAATTCATTTTATCATTATATAATAAATTGTTATAATATTATATAACTAATTTTAAAATAATATTAAGGCGTTAGTAATAAAAACAGGAGGTTTTTAGTCGGTAGGCAGTCCGTACTGGGACTGATTTATCCTCCTGTCATATCATATTCTCCTGATACAAAATTCGATTTATGGACTTCCCGAAAATTTGGATTTCTAACAGGATCACATGATGTGCAAAGAGCTGGCACGCGAAGAGATATGTCAAGTATGAAATGGAGCAAATATTCTGTGCTCCATTTGATACTTGATAGCAAATTTTTGCTCGAAAATTTAGATTTGTAACAGGATCACATGATATGCGAAGAGGTATTGTCAATAATATATAATATATAATATATATAGAATATATATTATATAATATATATATTATTATATTGCCAACAACACATTTACTACATAATTATAATTTATTTTTATATGTGTGCTCTGTGTTTTATTATTTTTTGTATTACAATTATTATAGATTGTATTTTGTTGTATTAACTTCTTTGTTTTGGATTAAATTTCCTTAAATTTACATGTACTAAACAAAAATATTCTTATTTCTAATATCTCGTTCTATCGATCCTGTGATGATGGTCCCAAGATACGAATAGAGCAAAAGAGACCTATCTTTATTATTATTAAAATATTATCTATGCTAAACACAAACAGCCCCACATACAACGAGTGTAAAATCCTTGTGCATGTGGTTAACATTAATAAACTATACTCAAAATAAATTAAAATAAATTTCAAACTGAAATACTTTTTCGTTAAATTAAATAGTCAATCAAATAAAATCTATTGTTAAATTATATTACACATAAAATATTACTTTTTTTTATATAAATAAATATGTAACATAATAAATCACATGATTATAAATTATTAATCTATAATTTCTTTAATAGGAATCTATCTTCCAGCTTATAATGTGATTTCTTTTTATATCTTTAATATATAATTCAGAGAAATATATTTAACATTTATTTGAAAATTAAACATTAAAGATCCCAACTAAATAAATGATGTTTAACTAACATATCTCGAACACCATCTTTCAAAGGTTGAGATTGTTCCTTTTTTACTGGTAATTCCCAATCGGGATTTAAATTAAATGCAAATTGACTAAGTATTCTTAATTCACATTTTATCTGTACCCATCCTGGGCTATTTATGAAACTCCATGGAAAATACCTAAATTCATTATTGATCATATTAACAATAACGATATAAAGTAAAAGTAAATTATACTAAATGTTTCATACTTATTTCATGTTATATTAATATTTTCAATCCGTACCATTTTTGTACTACCTCTACGCAAGAACACAAAACTTCAAGCCATAGATGTAAGACTTGTTCATTCAATCCAAGGCATATTAATGAACGTAATTTAACATCCATTTGTGCATGTGCATTATCATGTGACAAGTTTACGGATTGTACACATCGATATAATAACTAAAATTAAAACAAATACTTATCATTATTTACTGTATGTTAATTTGAAAAGTAAAAATATTAGTAATAATTATTATAAAAAGAAACTTACTTCTTCAGGTGTTAAAACTTTACCATCTTCATCCAGCCTATATGTTTTACAAAGTACCAATCGACTGTATACAGAATTGAAATCTTTTTCTATCTCCCTGCTAGAAGCTTCTTCTATGAAAAGCCATGGATGACATGGACCTCCTAAGAATGATGGTTTTCGCATTCCATGTTCTAATACTGCTTTTATAGAAGGACATAAGGAACCTCTTACTAAATCTGTAACAGCTTTACTAACTGCATCATCACCTGCACATGTATATTGTTTACTTCGTTCGTCCAATAATTCAACAAATTTAGCAGGAAACCAGCCTACAAATAAACTTAAATTTAACGTTTAACGAATACCGAGTTAAATATGTATAAGTTAGTTATGTTACAAACAAAAATAACCTTAAGCAATAAAATAATAATAAGAAAATTAATTATTATAATTTATCTTTCACAAATGTTACCCCTAAGTCCATTGAGTTCTCCTACCCAACAGTGTTCATCTTTTTGGCTAATAATAGTAATTATATCATTTTTACGAAATCCAAGTTCATCGTCGTCATGCCTTTCAAAATCTATAATTATTCAAAGATTTATTGATATTTTTATATATAATTATTTTCTTTTCCTATTAAATAATAATTTATACCCAATAATGCTTTAGCTCTTCTTTTTCTAGTACGCGATACATTTATATAACTATCATGATCTTCTGCATGACTTTCCATTCTGTAATCCGCTATAAGCATAACATTATTTAATTTGGGATCAACGTTTATAAAGTGTCTTGCAACTTGTAATATAGATTCTCTCAAATCAACCAGAATTTCTAAAAAAGAACAATATAAAAATATGTACAAATAAATAAACACTTGAGGAGCGAATAATGGAAAATGTAAAAATATTAACGAACCAGTTTGATGAATATTTTTTGATTTAGCGTCATCTTCTTCATTATCATTTCCAAATAAAAATGTTTGTAGCATTGATTTACTTCTTTTTATTTGACGTCTTAAAAAAATCCATTATTATTATACAAATATAATTTATATTTTTATTTGAGATTAATAAAGTTAAGATTATTTACCTATTTAAATGATGTTTTGGTAAATTTGACATTGAATCTGGATTGCCAACTAATGCACCTTGATCAGCCATTAAATATGCTAAATGACGTCGCCTATGAGTTTCGATTAAAACGTCAGTTAATGATCCACTTACTTCTAATGATATCTATATAAAAAATATTTTTTTCAATTAATTTTATTATATATTAATACAATATTAGAAAAAAAAATAAAATTATTATATTATTTAACTTACACGAAATAATTGATCTACGTCATCGATATCTCCAGGTATATCAGAAAGAGCATTAAATATTTGTGCAGAATTTTCAAGTTGTTTCAGTTCTTCCTCTATAATAATATGATTGTCATATTTTATATGATATACAAATCAATAAAATATATTATAATTTTTCTTAATACCTTTCATCTTTAGCATTCCAAGAGTAATTTGAAATAAAACAATGGAACCATCGAAAAGAAATAAATCCCATACTCGTAATAGAATCTTCATATGTACAACCGATGCAAATAATGTGAGAAACCAGTGTAGAGAGATTAAACTTAATTCTATGTCATGTTGTTCTAATACGTGATCTATATCTGGTAAATAATTAGATACTAATGTGCGTAGAACTTTTTGGTCTGCTTGAACTCCTGTTTTTGTAAGAATATAATAATATATTGAATTATATATATAATTTACAATGAATATTATTTATGATGGAAAATAAAATATGATTGTAAAAAAAGTGTTTATAGAAAATGTAATACCTAATAATGTTGCTGAATAATATGAAGCAGGTAACAGATCTTCAACTATAGTTGCCATCATCCAAAATGCATCCTCTTCTTCTAATAAGAGTAACAGCGAGGCAGCTATTATACCAGTACCTTGACAATATCTTAAAACAATATAAACATATAAAATATATTATTTTTTAAAATTATCATAATAATATTAAATGAGCCATTCATTTGCCAAATCAATACACATTGTTGTACTATTTATTATTGACCAGTTATAAAAGTTGTTCTTATTTAGTTAGCGTGTTAAGCTTGATTATTAAGAAAATTAATAAAATATAAAACGTTTAATATTGATCGAGTACTTTGATAATAAAACATAAAATTCTACAACTGGAGTTTATCGTTTTAACTTGTGAACAGTTCATAAATGTATTATCCTTACCCAATATCTGGATATAACCAAGCAAGAGTACGCATAACTCTTCGTAAACGTGGTATTCCTGTACTATGAAGATGACTAAAACATGTATTTGCAGGCATAATACGAAGAAGATCTTTTTCTATCTGTTTATTAGTCACAAGTATATCACTACTAGATGCTCTTACTATATCTTTGTACATCATTTCTGAAGTATGCTTTTTATGTAACGCACCTGTTGAATTGCAATATAAATTATTTATATTAATAAATAAATAAAACAAAAATTATATTATATACTTGAGAGAAAATATAAATATATTTAAATAATCAAATTTAATGTCATACATTACCAGACATTTTCATCCAAATTTGAGGACGAAGGGAATGAGGTATACCACGGCGTACCATGTCACGTAATTTATCAGTACGAGATAATCTATGATTAACATTTTGCCATGAAAAATCAGAATCTTCTTTATTATTACTGAATTCCAAAAGAGCAACCCATTGTAATCTGAAAATACAACAATAAATTAGAATATAAAAACAAATTTATCACCCTTGCACCTTGTACTGTGACAATGCATTACTTATGATACATCTTACAACCAAAACATAATAAACATGAAATATAGCACCAAATATGGCATGTATCTTTGCATATTAAATCACAGAGCCAAAGGGAATAATTAAACTCTTCTTATCAGTACCTATGTTGAGGATCCTCTACAAAAGGTACACCAAGAATTTTTTTAGAACTTTGTTCTGGTCCGTCTTCTTCTTCTACGCGAAAACCAAATTCATCAAACCTGTAACGTAATATTTTTATTTTTAATATACCAAAATATATGGAAAAATATGAAATTTAAAATAATTTCTATAATAATACCTATATTCAGGTTGGGAATTAGGATCATCCGGTTGATTCAATTTAGCTAAAATATCTTGCGGCCACATAGATGATGTTAAAGCAGAAAATGGTTCACCAGGTATGGGTGACAAATGTTCTTTTGAATTTTTCTCACCTGTTTCCAGTTCATCTTCCGATAAGCTTATTTCTAACTTTTTCTAAAACAAATTAATTTTTGATTACTTGTTTTTAAATAGATGATACATGACATATAATATATATATATATATGTAATTATGTGTGTGTGAGTGTTATATAATAATAATTATAATAAAATATTGTTATTTAATAAGTAATACAAATATTTACATTATGATCTTCTTTTCCAACATAACCCTCATGATTGCGTACGTTGAAAAAAGATTTTGCAATATCCATCTTCTTGTGTCACTTTAGTCTTGATTAATGTTATAAATCTTTGAACAATATATACACAATAATTAATTATTTTATAAATTAAATATATTTTTTATCTCTATCACATAAAATGACATACTTTATTTGTAACATTTGTGCCACCAACATATGTTTCTTGCATATATGATCGATCCAATGGAATGAACATTTAAACGTGACGTCACTAGGGCGCCATTTTTTAAATCTTGTAAATCTTTAAATTCAATGTCATTTTAAAATAATAATAATTACGAAAGTCAAAATTAAAAAGAAAAAGAGTTTATCAGTTATTTTACATTACATTAATAGAAATATACTTGAATAGACATAATTGTTAAATAAATGTTGAATGTTCGAATAATAATTATAAAAAAAAAACAATATTTTCGCATATACCTAAATAGAATACATGGCATAATATTTTATTATATTATATTATGTGATAATAATTCTATTCAATTAAAATAGAAAAGAACTCGAGAGATTTAAATAGAATAATCGTAATTATGAAATGAGTTATAAATGACTGTATAAAATTAACGATAACAAATAATAAATAAAACGAACGAAGAATTTGTTTTTATTTTCATATCGAAGTATGCAGGTATAATTTACAAATGTAATAAAACACCAATATATATTAGATTGTGTCAAGTATGAAAATGGAGCAAATTTCAATTCAATTACGTGCATTTTTTGCTTCATTTCATATTTGATAATCTAATATATTAGATCTGCCGGAAAGTTCTGTCCGATTTTGGAATAAAACCAAATACAAATTACGGACAGAACTTTCCGGTAGACTTAATATATATATAAAGGATTTATTATTAGTATTATTAGATCGAATAAACAAATGTGTTGTTCTGAAAACAAAACGACATTAAAAGCGCCTATTTTTTCCAAACCCTCTTTTTGAATAATTAACAGATAGTAATAATGCAATATAATACACTATGACACCAAATGATTAATAACTTGACTATCGCTCAGTTAATCGTTCGTCGAAAAGATCAAATTAACAGTGCTCTTCTTGTTTGATGTTTACCTAATTCAAGCGATTTAACAACGTCGTGACATTTTCAAATTTTCTTTTAACCGTTTAACCAAGAGATTATATTCTCTTTACATGTATATATATATTTAAAGTTAATATTAATAAAGTCGAACCGATAATGTATACATAGATGTAACTTATGTAATATAAAAGTATTACGCAATAAGAAATAATCTTATTTTGATTGCACGAAAGTTGAAATTTATTTGACCGATGTTCGAGGAAATATATATTTAACATAGATATAATGTTAGGAATAATAACGTGGACCATGCGAATTACTCATGTAAGAAATAGCGTAACTTTTCCAAGTTAGTTACATGAGTGTAGTGCTTTAGTTAAGAATTTAGTTCTAACAGTACGATTGATTTGATCGAACGAACGAACGGTTTTTATTCATAATTTATCTATTCGTAATAAGTTCATTATTTTTATCAATATGTCAAGATCTAATTTAAATGAAAGTAATAAGAAATTGTTAAACGAAAATGGGGGAGATCAAGTTAATCAAATCAATTTAAATGAAAGTGACAAAAATGAGATTGTAAAGGAAAATTTTACGAACGAGATCAAATCGGAAAGTCGGGTTCTTGTTTTATACACCGGTGGTACCATAGGAATGATTAGAAATGAAAAAGGCGGTGAGTTATCCTTTATTTAAAAAAAGATACAAGGATTTTATAACAAAAATTTATTCTAACTTAATAGGAAACAATAAAAAAAAATTTGTATATATTTGGTTGGTGGAAAAATAATGTCGGATTTTCCTATTGAATTGTGGTAAAAGAATTCGACATTTTTTTTCCACCAACAAAATATATATAAATACAGAATAATTTTACTCAACTGTAATCGTTTAAATATCACATCTATGGTTAAAATCGTATTAAAAAATTTCTAAAGAAATAGTTACACTGTTACAAAGAGAGGGGAATGAATTTGTCAGTGTTATTTTTTTTTACGAGATTTCAACGTTATCAGTGTTACTTTAAATAGAATTCTATATTTCTTTAAATATATTCTAATAAAGTGTGACAAAAAAACGAATTAAATTGACCTGCTGCATGACCATTATCATTTTGATTATTTATTCGGAAGATATTTAAATTGAAAGATAATCAACATTTTTGAATGATTATTTATTATTTATGATTTATTATTTATTATTTATGATTTGTAAATAAAGATGCAAAAGATCGATTCGATGGAATAATATTAAATGCATTTTGTAGGAATTACATTTCCCCGTTTCCCCCCCCCCCCCCCCCCAACTATTAAATATATTTTAATATTTTAGTGTTGGTACCAAAGGCCAATTCTTTTGTTAACAATTTACGACAATTTTCTCACCTGCACGATCATAATTATTCCAAGCAATTAACAAATAGGAAAGCGGTTAGATATACCTTTGAACCTTTAGTTTTACCGTAAGTGTATTAATTATTCATTCTTAAAGAAATGGTACATTTATTGTTTATACGCCATAATATTTATCTACATTTATCCAATACTAAGAAAAACTTTTACGATAAACTGTATAATGATTCATTAGATTTTTTTTCTGCTAGGGTTAAAACTGCGGATAAGTGTCGTGTTATCTATGACGTATTAGAATACTCACCACTTTGTGATTCAAGTGACATGACTATGGACGATTGGATTCGTATTGCTAATGATATCAAAGTAAATTAACTATGCATTTATTTACGTATGTATGGGTGTACATATTTGACATTTAAGAACAAACAAAAACAAAAGGAAGAAAACATTACTCGTTAATTATCCGTTCGAGTACCAGTGGTCTTGAAAAAAAACCTAATCGGAAAAAGCCAAACAGCGCAATAAGTTTTCTTCGTGTACCATCTCCATTTCGGAGATTGAATATCATCATTGCTATTTTAATTTTGGAAAAGGTTGCTTTGAATAGGTCAGATGACTCGACTTTAAATCATTTTCGCAATTTCTTAAGCCAGGATATTTGTCTCCTTTTTTTCCCACAATTTTTCCTTGGATTATAAGTTGCAGAATCTTGTACTTTGGATCTCTCACGATGTGCAGATATTGCAATTTTTCTCGTTTTCACTTCATGTAAGGTCTCTACGTCCTTTTTCCTATTCTTCTCAGAATTTTTAGGTTTATGTTCTGTCCATGATCATTCTCAACATCTTTCGATTCACATTTCGAAAGCTTCTAGTTTCCGCTCGAAATATATGTTAAGGGTCCAAGTTTCTGCATCATACAAAAATTCTTAGGTCCAGGCTCAGATCGCGGCTACAGTGCAGGTTCTTAATCTGCAGAAAGGATGCACGGGATTTCTCAATGCGTATTTTTATTTCTGAACAGTCCATGGAGTAGTCCATGGAACAGTTGGCATATCTCTCGACCCTTTCCAGCTTTTCGTTTTCCACATACAGATTTTCATTGGGTGGTTCAGTTTTGGTGACAATCATGTATTTGGTTTTCTTAACACGTATTCTCGATTAGCTGTGATAACATTGTTCAACATATTCTGAAAATCTTGCATGTTTTCGGCGACAGTTGTCTGTGTTGTAAAAATGCGTTGGCTTTTTTCGACAATCTGAAAAGCGCGTAAACGATTTGTGGTACTCGAACGGTTATAGAATAATTTTTAAATATAAAAAAGAAAAATGTGAAGAAAAGATAGATTTTATTAAATATTGATTACTTGTTTTGTTTTATAAAGAAATATCACGATGATTTTGATGGATTCGTGGTATTACATGGAACAGATACTTTGAGTTACACTGCATCCGCTTTATCATTTATGTTGGAAAACCTTGATAAAATAGTTATCTTAACTGGATCCCAAGTTCCAATATTCGATACGAGAAATGATGGAATAGATAATTTTCTAACATCTTTGGTGATAGCTGCCAATTATAATATACCGGAAGTATGCGTATATTTTGGAACGAATCTTATGCGAGGAAATCGTACCAGCAAAGTTTCTGCCACATCTTACGATGCATTTCATTCTCCTAATTTTCCATCTTTGGCTACGGTCGGAATAGATATAGAAGGTTATTTTTATTAATTATTCTAAAATATCACAAAAGATAATATATTTTGACAATTATTAATCAAATGTAGAAATTAATTCGGTGTCTTTTATATTAAAGAGAGGGGTAGGGTATAAACTGTTGATAAGAAAACACCTCCTTTACGAATTTTTTTCAAAGATACGAGTAAAGTAAATGTATTCAAATGTTTTGCATATTACGAAGCATCAATCGAACAACATTCTGTAATTTTTTAGTAAAAAAATATCAAGAAATAAACCGATGACAGAGCACTTGAAATGTTTGACTATAAGAAAATGCAAAATAAATAATTCATTGTGTCAAAATTGCCATCTTTTTTTTGTATGTCATCGAATTAATTTCTATTCCCATAAATTTGTTAGTTTCTCGTATTGAAAATGAACGTGATAATACACGGTATAACTGGATAAATGAATTTCAACGATTATTAATAATTAAATCTTTTTAGTGGATTATCGTTTGTTGAGATATCCTTTAAATCCAGGAAACTTTTCTGTGCATTCGGAATTAAATCGAAACGTTGGCCTTTTGAGATTATTTCCTGGTATTACTGCAGACCTAGTGAAAGCATTTCTTCAATCACCAACCGAGGGTGTTGTGTTGCAAACATATGGTTCTGGTAATGTACCTAGTAATCGCGAAGATATTTTCTCTGAAATTCGCACGGCTACAGAACGTGGTGTTATTATTATTAATATTACACAATGTACAACCGGTTGTGTATCTGGTACCTATAAAGCAGGAAAATTATTAGAGGAAAGTGGTTAGTATGTAAATATATATATATATATATTAGGTTGTCAAATATGAAATGGAGCAAATTTCGAATTCAATTACATGCATCTTTTGCTCCAATCCATACTTGACAACCTAATATAAATGAAATGGAGCAAAAAATGCACATAATTGAATCGAAATTTGTTCCATTTCATACTTGACAACCTAATATACAGGCGTCTCTTTTTAAATATGGTTAATTCGTATTGGCCTATATTGAAACGCAATTAGAACAAATCCAATTGAAAGTTTCGCTTGTTGAACGAAAATGAGATTAAATCGTTTTAAATCAGTGTTAGAATAATCTGAAATTTTGTACCGTGTTAAACGAGGAACGATAAATATTATATATAGGCGTCCCTTGTTAAACACGGTTAATTCGTATTGGCCTATATCAAAACGCAATTAGAACAAATCCAATTGAAAGTTTTCCTTGTTGAACGAAAATGAGATTTAAATCGTTTTAAATCAGTGTTAGAATAATCTGAAATTTTGTACGGTGTACAAGTAACGCGTTGTACAAGTACCGTGTTAAACGAGGAACGCCCGTATACAATTAATGGAATCCTATTACAAATGTGATTTTGAATTTTTGTCCTTTTACTATCGTCAACAGGTGTAATATCAGGTTCTGATATGACGCCAGAAGCTGCTTTAGCAAAATTAGCTTACGTATTATCCAATACAGAATGGGATATTAAAACAAAGCAGAAATTAATGCAAAGCAATTTGCGAGGAGAATTAACATCGAGTCAACTTCCGTACATGTTAGAAACAGATTTAGTTAATGCCGTAGCAAAGTCATTGAAATTATCTTCAAGAGTTGAATTTCAAGAACTGACCTCCATTCTTTTTCCTGCTATGCTCAATGCTGCTGTAGTCAAATATGACGTCGACAAGTTAAAGTCATTGATAGCATATGTGAGTTATTTTATTCTATTTTAATATCGTTCTTTCATTGATTCTTCTCTTCATTATTTTTTGTTCTTAATTAAATTAGGATTATTTTATTATTTTCTAGGGTGCTAACATTTCACAAACAAACGTGGACGGTCGAACTGTCCTTCATATTGCTTGTTGTCAAGGAAATTTAAATATTGTAAAAGAACTTTTAAAAATGGGTGCCAATGTTAATAAGAAGGATCGGTATTGTCGAACTCCACTTATCGAAGCTATCGATGGTGACCATTATGAGGTGATTAATTATTTTATAACACGAACTACATAATTTTACGAGTGAGTGTGTGTATGTGTGTATGTTGTATAATTTGACATGTAGAATGTGGATAATATGTGCAAGAGAGCTGGTTATTATGAAAGTATACTAAATTATTTTATTACGTAACTTGTATGGCAATGATCTTATTATTGAATTACGTGATAAATTAGTTTATGTTTTTATTTTTTTTTTCTATTTTTAGTTCACCTGCTTATATGTGTAATACACACACACACACACATATATATATATATATATATATATATATATTATTCTCTTTTAATATATTTAAAAAAATATTAATAATTATGTATTATATTCTTTATAGATTATCAAGATTTTATTGGAACACGGTGCAGTGCTAGACGAACATAATATAAAAAATCAAATATTTGATGCAGTTGGTACTGGAAACGCTAAACGTTTAAAATCATATTTAATTGCTAATCCTAATGTTTCCCAAATAAAGGATACATCTGGAAGAACTTTATTACATTTGGCAGCACTTCGCAACGATGTAAAAATGATGAAATTATTGTTAAAGTACAAAGTAAATACTGAATCTATCGATATGATCGGACACACGCCGTTCGATCTTGCGAAATTAGCTGAAGCTATTGATGCAATGGAGTGTCTTACTCTTTACGAGATTAATCATTAAAATTATATTACTTTTTTTTTTTTATTAAGAAATAAGTCATTATATGACAAAGATATTAAATATTTATTAACACGGATAATAATAATTGGATAAAATTTAATTTATTAATTAGAGTAGACCTTTTAAATATACGGCAAGATATTAAAAGTATTAATTAAAATATTTATTAATTTATCAGAATCGTACCTAACATTTTAATTAATTAAAAAAAACTAATTAATATATTTTTACATTTTTGTATTTATCGTATAACAAATATCACAGTTTATGATATACATAATAATATTTACAATTAGTATAATCAAACAGTAGAGACTCGATTTTGTTTCGGTCTCGGGGGAAAGAAACTTATCAAAAGGATTTCCAGTAGGCGTGGTCCGATTATTATACACCAATGAGAATAGACAACTGTTACTTACTAACACTATCAAACTTACAATGAACCTAATGCCCGCGAAATTTAAAACCATTTATTAAATACACTATTACATATTATCACAGTATCCTTTAATTTATCAAATTCTTCATTTTAATTATTATTTAATAAATAACTACTTATAAACTAATTAAAGTAATTATTATGAATGCTACATTTTGAAATGTATAGTACTTTTGAGGTTATGTTACCGACATCACATGGATTGTCCATACATATAAAATATGTTCCGCTCATTGTCATATTCCCCTCATTTTCTCATAGATGAAATCTTATGTGGAAGGGGAAGAGATCCTTTGAGGGGATGAAACTTTTGAGAACGAAACGAAATCGAGTCTCTAATGTATTTATATTTATTAATCTTAAATGAAACTATGTAAGGATTGTGGAAATTAAATAAAAATGTACGAATATGTAATTGAAATGAATTAATTCTAATAAGTATTCTCTTCTTTTTTTTTTTTGCTGGCGAAAAGAAAAACAGGATCATCAATTATTTATATATTTTATTCGTTTAATTCCATCGATAATATCACAATATCAATAATACAGACATATTCTTTTGGATGTATGCGGTATTTATAAACCCTCCTTTTATTAAAATTATTTGTTCTTTGTCTCTTCTTACTTTGACACTAGTATTATCTTTTTCTTTCGTTCTTTCTTTCTTTTTTATTTTTTTAACCAACACTAAATTTTATTACAATCGTAAATATAATACGTTTCATTCATATACCGCAGTATGTATATTTTAAATGTATTCAAAGTGGCACCACAGTTGTAGATTTTTTTTTTAATTTTGGTTGATATTTCAAATACAATATAATATTTTTATATTTATATTTATATATAAATTTATCAGTTTTCCTTTTTATTTTCTTTTTTCCCTTCAATAGAATATATTTTCCTACTAAACGTATATCATAGAATAATTTCATAAAATACTGGATCTCACTGTGATGATTCATTTTTATTTTTACTCAATTATTCAACATGAATAAAAAAACAAAACAAAAATGGAATTTGCATATAGAAATTCTACGCTTTATTATAAATATTATCAACAATTTTTTTTTTTGGGGGAAAAATAAATGAAATAAAAAAATAATTTTAATTTCTTTACGTCACTGATCCAATCTCAATGCCAGATTCCGTCTTTTCGCGTAAACATAAAGAATTTCGGTAATCTCTAATGTTACCTTTTTGTTTCTTTTTAAATTAACAAATATTGATCGAATGGGTGGAACAACGACGTATACCAGAAGAATAATAATACAGGTAATACATAATACGACTAGTTGTTAGTTTTGTAACGATATTGATTTTTAAATAAGTATATTGATTTTATTCTATTTCAAATATATAAACTGAAACTAGCATGGATAATCAATTCGATATTCTTCGTCCTTTATAATTTGCATGAATATGAATAAATAAATTTAGATAATTACATTCAAATATATTTTTGTATACAGTCTAATGACTGTCATGTATGAAATGGAGCAAAAAATACACATAATTGAATTGAAATTTGCTCCATTTTCATACTTGACAATCTAATAATTTCCTAAATGATCCTGTAAAACCAATTGCTCTTACAATTTATTATTAGATTAACTTATATCATTACAAAATGCGTTAATGTTAACATTTTGGTTCCACCCTTAAATAATTTTGTCCACAAATAATACTACCAAATAAAAATATTAGGCAGCAGAATATATGATATTGTCTCTTAATATTTAATAAGAATTTCATATGGGTTTCTATGTGTATTTACATCATGTTATCTTAATAATAATAATAATAATAATAATAATAATAATGACTGTGTATCTATCAATCTCAAATCTACAATTAATTATTATATATACACATGTCAAAATGGTTCTTTTATTCTATACAAATAATAAAAAAAAAAAAAAGAAAGAAAGAAAGAAAAAGAAAAAGTAAGAATATTATTATACATTAATATTTTGATTAGAAATCTTTGTAAAGTTTTTCTTTAAACGTATTTTTAAAAATATCTATTACACAGCATGTTATATAATTATGGTATTATTTCCTATATTCACAAAATAGATTTTCTATTTTCTTTATATTTCGTTATTTATTATATAGCTATTGATAAATCGATATCTTCAATATTACACGGAATAGTAATAACTGCAAGCTTTAAACGAATAATAATATTGTATATATTTTATCACTGTCTCTTTAAATTATTCATTTATAATCGATTTAATCGATACACGATTTTATTCAACTACTATTAGAGATTCTTTTTATATCATTGCAATGTAATATTCAATGTAAAAAATAATACATGATCGAATTTAAATGAATTAATTAACATGAGGTAAATTTTTTAATCGAGACACGTAATGATAATTTATTTAACCGAAGGTATATCTTTTAATGGAAATAATATTAAATAAATTTCAATGTTTGATATTTCTACCACCGAGATATTAAGAGTGGTAGATAAATAAAAATTTCACGACATTACTGTCATAATATTTTTCGTATAAACCAATTATTTATATATGCAATTTATAATTATATTTGCTGTACAAATAAGTTTTCACCGTTTAACAAAATATGGTTTTATTAAAATTGTCCAATGTAGAACGTCATATCGTAAGATTGGATATCTCCCGAGATTATAATCTTGATATATTAATGATTTTAAATTAGTATCAGATATTTTTATTCCTTCGAAAATGTGGAGTTTACGGAAAACGCATATATGCGGCTATAATCTGCAAAGGGTTAATAACAGCGGCGGAAACTTATTTGTACACCTAATAACAAAGTGAAATATAAAAAAAAAAAAATAAAAAGAAAGAGAATAATATTCCTTGTGTTAAAACACAATCTCTCTTTCCCTCTCTTTTTTATTTTAATTTTCTTTTTCAATAAAAGAGAAAAACAAATATAGAAACAACATTCTCAATCTATTTCCTACTCGCGTGTGTCAAATACATGATGAAATATACAAACAAATATAATTATAATAACAACTTGATAAAATTTTTATAGGCATAGATATCTTTTCTCGAAAATAAAGAAAATTTAACTAATTAACAAAAAAAACTTCTTTCATTTTTTTTCCATTTATATGTATATATATATATATATATTATATAATTTTGTTAATTACTTTGAAATATAATACACATACATTATGTGGGGTGCCGGAATAGTAGCTTTGCAAAAAAAAAAAAAAGAATAGAAAAATCCTAAATTATCAGAGAATATAGATTTTTTTTCTCTCTAAGGATTCATATATGTATTAATATGTATATGTATAATATAATATAAAGGTAATCGTATCTTCCCCATCTCCGTCGCAGATAAAAAAATGTACTTTCATTTGATTAATTTGAAAAAAATTTCAGATAGAGATAAGAGAAAAAGAGAAATTTAGAAGCTTATATGTGTGTAAGTCACATCATTCCAGCTTTAAAATCATCAGCCCTCAGAATTGGTATTTTGACCCGTTTGGATATACAAGGTTCACAAGAAGAAGAAGAAGAAGAAGAAGACAACAGGAATCCAATGCGTATGGGGCTTTTTAGGCGGTACCTGAAAGGACGAAGGACTACTTTTTTTTTTCTTAGACTTTTCTAAAGGATAGAGGCGTTGTTCTTTACGTCGTGGTGTAGTACCTTTTGGTACTACTTTCAATGTAACAATTGTAATTATGCTCCAAAGGACGTCTCACCTCTCCACATCTCTCCATCATAACTCGTCATCTCTTCCATGGATGTGTGTGTCTCTCTTAAATATTTCCTCGATGATAATGAGGACGAATAGGAGAGGAGAATGAAGAAGAGACAATGAAGAAGACCTGATGAAACGTTGACTAATCCCGGAACACGAATTATTAGCATTTAGAACTATAAGGCCCTTTTATTCAGGACCTGTTAGCAAATCCTAGGCAAGTTCTCTCTTTGCCTTAGCCTCAGAATAAAACTGTGTCCTTGTGTTCGTTGTATTTACAGTGGTTGAATGGAAATGTCGCGTCAGGATGTAGACTACGGCTTCGTAAGTGGCCATTATTATAGCTGTGTTTGGAATCTGTCTTAGCAAATGAGTTCCAAGTCCACGATACAGACCCCTGGTTCCTTCTTCGTTATATACGGTGTTTAAAGTTTGACCAAACGTTCGATACTTTGTACCTTCCTCGCGTAAACGTGTTCTTGCCACTTCTAAAAAGAAAAAAAAATAATATTTCCTTAGGCATATTATACATTTATATTCGTTCTTATTGTATTTAGAATCTTAACTGATATTATTGGATTGATAGAAAAATAATGACAGATTTTTTGCCACAATTAAATAGAAAAATCCGACATTATTTTTCCACCAACCTAATTTTTTAAAGTTTATTTTTTTATAAATATATAATAATAATATTAGGTAGATCGCGGAAAATGGTATCGTTATTGATATTTCTTTTAAAATAAATATTTATATGCCTAGAAACGACATTAATTATCGGTCAGCTTAATACTTTAAGCTATCGATGCAACTTGGTCAAAGTTTCTTTTTTGTAACAACTCGAGAAGGAACGTATTTTTTTTTGTCGTATATAAAAATACGATGATGTTTACCCAGATAAGAAAAATCTCACTTTAATTGATTTTCTTTTGTTTTTGTTTAAAAAAAATTTCTTTTTTAAATGATACTCCCCTATATTCGAGTAATAGGATGATAGAGAAGCCTAATACGTTTAATACGTAATTGTTGGTTGAATGGTTGGCACGCGAAATATATAGGCTCGTACTATCTTTAGAACAATTGGCAGAATCTTGTTTGCAGTCGTTTACAAAAGTGATAGACGATGGTTTTATATACATTAATTGTAAATATATCTAATGTAATTAATATTAAAACGTAGGATATATAAAAAGTCTACACGGTTGTTCTACGATCTCTTCTAATATTAAAATAAAATATATTTCAATAATTACGTTTAAAGAGTATAGGAAAATACCAATGAACGCGTATATCAACGCAGCAATATTGAATTCTGTGTTCCCAAAAACTCCATTTTTTCGCATATTCATGCCTAACATTTATTGTTTTATTTTTTTTTTCACTTCCTTCCTTCATTCGGTTTATATTAATATCGTAAATTAGAAAATAATAAATTGAATATATTTTTGTTGTCTTCTAATTTCTCTTACCATGAGGATAAGCCATCGTTGAAGCAATTGTTTTGGAAAACGAACCAGCTACCATAAATTCTATAAAGTCACGTAAGGTTTTTCTGTCGTCTCCTCTTGAAGAAGGAACTCTCGTCCTTGCCCCAAGCCATGCCTTTACAGCTTCGTAAATCACAAAGTGTATCACAGTCTCACTTATACCTACGTAGGACGCCACAATACCCTTATAAAAGCCTAGGAACCCCTGCAAATTAAAGGTTTATAGATAAAAAAAAAGAACGAAAATAATTAGAAGACCAACAAACAAAAATAATCGTACGAGTTAATTTTTTTACTAATTAATTTCAATTTTTATAATCAACCTTTATCGGTTTTAAGTCACCTCTTTTGATGTAATAACAGTATTTTGAATGCTTTTAAAAAATATCATAGCTTAAAAATATTTTATATAATTATTTGAACAATTATTTGAATAATTATTTGAAATAATTATATATATATCACATTACACACACACACACACACATATATGTATATATGTGTAAAATAGATAAAAATAAATAATTTCTAACAAAAATGTTATTCTCACAATACCAAAATTCATTTTTTGCATATTTTATCAAAACCAGCTACAACCTAATTGAAAATCACGTATAAAAATTTAACAACCGATGAAAGTTAATAAAAACTATCTCTCTCTCTCTCTCTTTCTACTTTTTTGTTTTCTTCTTTTTATATAAAAAAAAAATATTAATCTCTCACTTTCTATTATCAACAATTCGTATAACAATTTTACAAAAGGATATATATGCAAGTTTATTTTCTTTCAGAGAAATTCACCTTCCCCCTCGAAAATATTTTCTTTTAAGAAAAAGAAAGATTTGGTTTTGGAGGATCGAGAAAATGTATTTCTTAAGAGCCATTAAAGTCGTGAATGACTTTCTGCTTAGAAACAATTACACGTATTATACTCGAATGAACGATGATAAGAGCTCGGACATAATAAAATGCAGTTTCTCAACAAGGTCGGTCTCCTCGTCATCGTCGTCATCGTCATCGTCGTCGTCATTGTCTATGGGGTCCATTTATGATAGACTTGGCAATGAGACACAACGCACACATATCTTTTATACTCGCATAATCTTTTACAAGTTCAACAAAGTCATAATATTAAGTGTAGTAAAAATAAAGGGAAATAATATCGTGATTTAATCAAAATCATTAGTTCTTATTTGATAAAATAATTTTATGATTATGGATCGTTTATTTTCAAAGTAGTATATAAGTCCATTTGCAACCAATACATTATTTTAATCAAATCTGCTTAAAACAAATTTATATAATTAAATTACACATATTGGTAAATTAGTAAAAAACATTAACAAATTTGATATAATTTATCTAATTTTTTTTAAATTAACATATACTAATCTTTAATTTGCTTCAAATTATTTTCAAAATAAATAAATATATTAGGTTGACCAAGTATGAAATGGAGCAAAAAATGCACATAATTACATTGAAATTTGCTCCATTTCATACTTGACAACTTAATAATAAATATAAATTAAATATAAATTAAATGTATGTATGTATGTATGTGTGTATGTGTGTGTGAAAGTTAATGCAATACTTAATAAGATTTTTTAATTCCATTTTCATTAATTATTCAAATAAACAAATTAGTATTTGTTAAATGCATAAAAAAATCTTGTTTTTGTGTGTGTGGTGTGTTTAATATTGCAGATTGTTAGCCAAAAATGTTGAAAATATATACAAACGTGTACATTGTTTACCGACTCGAAATATTCTGTCTCCTATTTACACGATCCACGTTAACAAAATAAGACGGCGATACTCTATTGGCGCCAATGTGCGATAGTAATTCCTACTGACGCACTAGTGTGCCCGTT
The DNA here is from genome assembly GCA_023678845.1 of Mischocyttarus mexicanus. Classification (NCBI taxonomy): domain Eukaryota; kingdom Metazoa; phylum Arthropoda; class Insecta; order Hymenoptera; family Vespidae; genus Mischocyttarus; species Mischocyttarus mexicanus. Next base: position 62,399 of record JACGTP010000131.1, on the reverse strand, counting down.
AATAGACCGGAAACGTATAAAATTGAATCTAGTTAAACTATACTTGATGTATAAATAAAATATGAAAAGTGCAATCACACGCATGTATACAACACGAACAATTGTTTTTCTTTTGTTTGAAAATTATTGAAACAAATTGAATATTAAAGTCAATCGAATAACATTGACAGTTCTTGTAATATTTTCTCTTTCAAAATGGTGTATAAAAAAATAATACGAGGATAAGAAACCCTCCTGTTCTGATCGTTTGAAAGGAAATTCTTGATTTTACTTTAAACAGTTGGATCTGTTTTTAGGTATTTTTGTTTATTTAAATGAATTATTTTTCTTTTGAAAGATTGTAAAAACTACGAGTCTAGGAATTGTTGGATCAACCTAAACCAACTTT
>JACGTP010000131.1:0-52346 GCA_023678845.1 Mischocyttarus mexicanus | reverse complement strand
AAATGGAGCAAATTTCAATTCAATTATGTGCATTTTTTGCTTCATTTCATACTAGATAACTTAATAATATAAAATGAAACAGAAAAGATATTTTATACTGAAAAATAATGAAGAACCTTATGGAACGATCTAATATTTCTTGTTTTAAGATATTTAATGAATTGCATATGAATATTAAATGAATTCCACGTAACGTTGAAATTACAACCACTATTTAATAATTCATCTTTGATAATATCGTCAAAATTACATAGAATTAATTAAATTAAAAATAATCGATAAACTCTTATTGCTTTTTAATATTTTAAATTAAAGACCACTTTCAAATTTTTTTCTCCATATATTCTTCTTTTTTCGTTGAATATTATGAATGAGTTGAAAAATTTTGTTATCCTAACACAGAGAAGCAAATTTTTTCAATCCATCCTTGTATGTGTGTGTCTGTGTGTGTGTGTATTTGAAAAAGTATCTAATTTCTGTTCTTACCAGCGCAAAATGCTGAAAATACGTGGACTATCGGAGTATCCGGAGGTAGTATCGTGTTAAAAGCAATTTTGCTTTTTGAATATGCACAGAAGTAGATTGCCCTGGATGGTGCAACACCGACAAGATTTGGTCCGAGACCTTGGAAAAGGGCACGAACACCTTCATTCTTAACGATGTATCTTATGCACTGGATAATACCGGGTGTTGTATAAGCGTGTGGATTACCACCTGGTGGTGTTGACACGCCACAATGTGAAAGAGCCAAAAAGGAGCACCTTTAACAACAAAATAATACCAAATTCAAATTAAATATTAATATAAATAGAAGGGTCATTTAATTCAGGCAAACTTTCAATATTTCATCAACAATTTAATTGTAATATACTAATGCAATATTCTACATTGAAGAGTAACACAACTGGAAAAATACATGGATGGGTTAAAAAGGTTCGAATTTAATCAGGAAACAATTATTAGGCTTGTCAAGTACGAAATAGAACAAATTTCAATTGAGTTAATATGCATTTGTTTGCTCCATTTCATACTTGACAATTTAATAATTTTCAATCGAGCTCTCATTTATATTCTTCAAGATAGTTTTTAAGCTTAAGAAAAACAAAAATATCCAAACTTTTCAACCCATTCCTCGCGTATACAACATAATTCATAATTCATAATTAATAAATGCAAATTATGTATGTTAAGAATTTGTGATTTGATTTTGTAATCTTCAACTTACTTAACGTTTCATTCATTTTGTTGAGAAAAATATAACAAATATGTGAAATAATTATTTCGTATTTCTATAGAAAAAAAAAAAGAAATTGTACTTTTATTGAACAAATTATGATTCGAATAATTCGATATTGATATCGTGGAAATATCAGATAAAGATAAAGATTATTTTGATAATCTCACCTTGGATATCCTCCTGTACACAATCTCCTCCTTTGCTCCGGTGTTGGAAAACTTTTACACGTGACATGACCGGATGTAAACTCTTTATTCACTGGTGGCGGGTGGAAACCAGACGAAGAGGATTGTAAACGTGTTTTAACCACTTCGAGGGGACAGGTCACTATAGCTCCTGTTGTACCAGCAACACTATATTCAACAACCCAAAAGAGAAAAAAATAAATAAAAATAAATGAATAAATAATTTCAAAAAATGCAGTTTTCTTTATTATTAATAAAATAAGAATGATTTCTACGTTTAGCCTATTACAGAGCAGATAAATAAAAAGAAGGTATTTGAAAGATGTAAAACAAAAAGAGATAATAAATAGTACGATTTTTAATAACGAAATATAAAATTACGATAGAGTGAAAATTTTTTTGCTTGATTATATTAAAATCGTAACAAGTGTGTGTGTGTGTGTGTGTGTGTGTGTGTGTATGTGTGTGTATGCGTGCGAAATTAAGGGGGAGGAATCAAATAAAATTCACGTGTCTCTATGTGTATCCTTCCTCTAAAGATAAATGATTTTCTAAATTAATAATATTAATAAGAATATAATGTATATAAATAATGTTAGGATGAAAAAGTTTCTGATAAATGTCTCCTAGACTGAAAATAATGAAGACATTTTTATGAGAAGACCCCCAGAGAGACACAGCGCATTAAACCTACTTACTAAGAGCTAGAAATGCATATACAAACATACACACATACACACACATATCATACATACATACATATATTTAAATATGAGAGAGAACGACGACCGATAAACACGACACATGTGTGACACGTTCTCTAACTATAAGAGGAACAAGAAAATACATTAAAAAACAAATTCAAATAAGAAATAACTGCTACACGTTCAATATTTTCCCACCGTTAGATATAATTAGGTTGTCAAGTATGAAATGAATCAAAAAATGCACATAATTGTATTCGAAATTTGCTCCATTTTCATACTTGATCAACCTAATACATTTTATATAATATTATATATATATTTTATTATATTAAATATTATATATCAGGTTGTCAAGTATGAAACGGAGCAAGAAAATGCACGTAACTGTATTCGAAATTTGCCTCATTTCATACTTGACAACCTAATAACTGTAATATTTTCAAATCCATTACTTTTTACTTTTATTAGGTCGTCCCATAAGTTTCTTCCTTATTTTTCAAAATAAAATATTTTCTTTGTGTTGTACTTTATATTATTTTACTTAACAATATACAATTTTATTCCTACTACTTTGTTCATAATACTATGGTATTTAATATTAATAAAATAATATAAAATAAAAAATATTGAGTATAAAAAGTTAATTAAGAAAAAGGAAGAAACTTATGGGACGATCTAATATTTCAAGCTTAAAATAATGGGATTTCGTTTTCCCTTAACTAAATAATACGTGGAGTCAACTTTAAGAAAAGTAATGTCGTTTATGAGCATATCAATAATTTGTTTATCATTTATCAGCTGATCAGAGAGAGAGAAAGTTTACTTGTAGGTCGTGTTAAAGAAAAATTAACAACTGTACATTACTTTCCGGTCAAACTATAATAATTACATATATTTATATATCTATTGTATAAATAATGTTTATTTCTAAAAGTCTTGTGTATACATGCGCAAATGAATTCTGTATTCGAAGTAACGCGACACCGTACTATGAAAAGCAATCTCAAGGAAAACCTTGAATTTCGATTAATCGACAGAAATTAAAGACGATTGTGCGATATAAGATAATATCGTTCGTCAACGTAAAAACATACTTTTTTTTTTTTAATTAACGATTCAATGATTTACAATATCCACGTGTTGAACTGTTTATCATTTTCGTAAAATACTTCAATGAAATAAAAATGATCTATGGGGTAAGAGGGGGGAAGAGGGGGGAGAGGAGGGGTTGGTTCGTTAGCAGAGAATAATAATTGCACCTTGAAAGTTTGGAATTAATGATGATTAAAACGCACGGTTACTTTTCGTTGTACGAGTTATGAGAAAGAGACCGTGGAAAATTGATGTTAACTTTCTAAATAATATTTAAACTGCGTATATTCAATTAATTACTTTTATCCTTCTTCTTAACACGAAATTAATAACTATTATAAATTATAAGAAAATAATACAAATGTAATATTTTGACAAAAGCCTAACCTAAGTTGATAAACAGTATTTGATAAGAAGTATCAATTAAAGTTATCCTTGATTACGATAATGATTAATAATATTAATTATAGTTATTAAATGATGTTACAAAACGTCCTAGATATTTTTGTAATAGTTTATTATCCAGACACGCGATTCCTATATATCTCTGCCGGTTATAAATTAAGCTGCATGCACAAGTATGACGTATCACGCATATCAGAAACAACAAACAGTTTGAATATTCTTCCTAATTTATTTAATACTTTTGAAAAGAGTATAATAAACATCTTCATAGAAAATATATAAAAAAAAAACAAGATGACGAATGAGTTTATTTAAAAAAAATATTGTTTATATCTCTGAATGACCTATTTACCTTACGATTTATTTAAAACGTGTCTAATTATATTTGCATCCTTATACACAAACGAATGATTAAATAATTATAATGAAATGTACTTCGGTATTACGTATTTACATATGTTTTATTTTTTTTTATAAACGTTAAAAAAGTTGCGTGAAATGAAGACAAAATAAAAAAGGAGAGTTAAAAGGAGAAAGAGTTGTGAAGGGAACTGGAGGGGGGAGTTACGGGGGGAAGGAGAGACCGGGCCAGACGTTATGTTTCGAAAAGGAATAACCAATCAGATCGTTCGGTTCACACTGCGCAGCAAAATGCATCGTGTGTACACACACGAGATGGAAAATACATACATATGTTAATCCTGACGATACGATGGGAAAAATAAATAATTATTGAATGATTTAATTATAAAGAAAAATTAAAAATGATGAAATTAAAATATGATGATAAATTGAAAATATATTACAATGATGAAAATGTCATAATATTAAATTTAAATTGCGTCAAAGCTTACCCTCCGGCAATGAGATGTATCGCTGTGTCGCGATCAAACATCCTTCTTAGAAACCAATTCGATGACTTAACAACCTTGGTATCATTAATTTGTTTTCAATAATAATTAATGGAAACGGGAGGATAAAATGAATAAGACGAGTTCGTTCGAAAACAACACTCTCGCACCAAACGTTATTTTATATCTCACACTAATGCTTTATGATCAAATATTACACACGGACTATCTCACCGAAATATTACGAATATTCGATATTATTACGAGATATTATTCGATATCAGATTTTAAACACGATCTCGATTATATCCACGAGGAACAAAGAAAAAAAAACACTATGTTATTCGCAAACTAAATAATCCAACTATAACGTATGACCGCTTCAAAACAACTGACTGATACGCATTACGTTGCCTATGCCGCAGCTTTATCCCCCACTACCTACCTTCGATCAAACGATTGCATGTAGAGTGGGAGAATTTGCCGCTTTCAATTCGCCGACAGAGGGCGCAAATAACGCGCCTTGTCAAATTCAAAAATTCGCGCTCTTTTGTACAAAAAAATGTCTCTTTATTTAATATCTTTTTTTCTAACTCTTTTTCACTTATTATTACTAATGCATAAATAAATATATTATAAATAATTATTATAAAATACTTAAAACACGTAATAGTAAAATCAATGATCAAATATATCTGCTTATATTTTGCATAATTAAAAATCGTATTTTGTGTTAATAAAAATATAGAGATGTTTGTTTGTTTTTATTGTTCTTGTTCCAAAATTTCATCTTTCTGTTTTTCGATGGCATAATGCATAGCTCTCAAAAATTGAGCCAATGTAGATTTCTTTGAATGTATATAAAGTGCTTTCGCTAAGAATGGTATCTTTTTTAATGTACGTCCACTTAGTCCATAACTTTCTTTACTTATTTCGAGTAATATTAAAGAACGTTTTGTTTCATAATTTTCTTCATAACCATGAGCTTTGAGATAAGCAAGATTATGTATTTCTTCTGGTTCTATTAATCCGTTCTGAAAATTTTAACAATTAATTATATTATGTGATATGATAGTTACTATGCGATATAAGATGATAACAAAGTACCTTCATTAATTCATTTATGCAAGCAGTATATATTTTGTATATAGAATCTTCTATGGGATGGCCAATATATTGTTTTATATCTGCACGATCTACAAATGCCACATCAATAGCTCCAGTCATATTACTTGTCGTAAGAATTAAAACGTTTGGATAATGTTTCATTTGATCAAGTTGGGTGAGTAAAGCATTAACCACGCGTATAGAATCTGTAGGTTCTGTCCCATTAATACAGGATTTACGAGTGTGTGCCAATGATTCTATCTCATCGATTAAAATACAAACTAATCGATTAGGATCATCGTGAAGAGTTTTAAGCTCATTGAATAATTTCATAACCAATTTTCCACTCTGTGGAATAAAATAAATTTTCATTTGTAAGACAATTATCCTTATTTAACTTTCCATTTTTAAATAACAATAGCAGAGAGACAATTTACCTCGGAGAACCATTTAGAAAATAAACTATGACTATTTATTTCTAATAAATTCACATATGTAAATCGATGTCCAAAGCGAATTGCAATTTTTTGAGCCAACGCTTTACACAAGCTGGTCTTTCCACTGCCTGGAGGTCCATGTAGTAATACTACTTTATTCCACGATATGATATTAGGATTTATTTGATTATCAGAAAATATTAATGCTGTTTCTACAAAATTTAATAACTAAAGAAAAAAAGAAAAGGAAAAACTTTGATTAAAACAAATAAATGCAAAGAAAAAAATAAAATGAAAGAATATGAGCTTAGCTTACATTTTGTTTTATATTCGAATCATAATGCATGTTTTCCCAGAGATAATGAAATTCTTTGGAAGGCAAAAGCCATTGATTGGCAGCTGGTAATTCTTCGTTACCATTTTCTATAACTGACATTGCTGGTTCGCTTTCTGTCATTCTATATACATGATATTGTAAATTGGATCCAGCTATTGTCATACGTGTTTTCTAAGATGCACAAACGTTATACCAAAAATAATAAAAATAACTTTAAATAGTAATGATATATAATTTCCATTATTAAAGATGTTTGTGAAACATACATTGTTATTACAAGCACATAATACAGATTCAATATGATCTTTAGCATGATCAAATAAGGTAATAGGTAATTCCACGTCTATAGTGACTTCCTCCAATTCATGTATTTTATTCTCTACAATTAATCGTATTTCCTCTTCTTCCAATACGCTTAAAGAAAAATAATATCTTTGACAAGAATTTACAATAAAACTAATAGTAAACTATTCAATAAAAATCACATAAAATTCTTTTATATTGTCATTTAAATAATCAATTAAAAAGGTCATAAATATTGTTGTTATTACAAAACATTCTATAAAGATATATAAACGTAATTAAAAGATAGATCTTACCTTTCAGATTTTTGTAAAATTTCAATATGTATTATATCAGTTGAATCCATTGTTTGTTATTATTTTAATATCAGTGTAAGTTATCAAGTTATTAAAATAAAAATAAAATATCTTTCACTTTGAATAATAAACTAGGGAAAACGTACTATCTGATACAACAAATAAACGATTATTAACAAAATTAAATAAAAACTTTTTATTGTTCGTTGTCTTTTCAGAGTCTACTTTGTCCCGTTTATTTTCTGTTACTTCAAACCACAAGTTCAAATTCATCTCGCACGGTTTTTAATGCATTAGACAAGGAGAAAAAATAAATGAAAGCATAGTCCAATTGGTGATATGAAAAGAGAGAGAGAGAGAGAGAGAGGGAAACTGGGAAGGAGTGGGAATAGAGACACGTGAAGTTTGAAAGCAAAGGACGTTAGGTCTTATTCGCAAGCAACGTTTACGTAAGGATTGGCTTTTTCCTCTCTTTTTTCGTTAATTAAATTATTTAATATATCCGTTATAGTTTATTAACACACTTATCGGATATTGCAATTGAATTATTTTCTAATTTAGAGAAATTAATATTTTTTAAAGTTACATTTTGTTTCTCTACCAATATAATTTGATAATATCGCCGGAAACGCATCTAGGTTGTGAATAACTTCGTGATTTTATTGGACGCCAGTGAAGAGTTCGTTATTTTAGTAAAACAAGCAACGGATAGAGAAATAATTTAACGGATTTAACTCGACGAACGTAGTGCAATAAAGCAAATGCTATTTGAAATGTAGTTTGTTTGATAGTGAGAGATTGTTACTTTAATAAGTAACAATTCAAGTTATTTCTTCAATATTTAAGATTGTTAATTCATATCGTTAATAGATAATATTATTTTTAATTAAATAAGCACTATGTCGGAAGAAGATGAGCGTAGAAAACGTTCATTGGAGGCTGGCAGAGATTTGGTATGTTTCTACAAATCTAATTTATTTATTTATTTATTCTTACTTGATTTGGGTTAAGACAACCTTTTTCATAGCGTTTCTACAAATATATTATCTATCATTATATCTATTAAAAGATATCTGAGTAATAGATTGAAAATAATGTTTTCTAATTTTGATTTTTATTCTAATTTTTCATCTTTGCTTTTAAAATCAATAATATTTCTGCATTATGATAATAACGAGAGTTATAATTTAATGATATTTCTATGATATAAACAATATACGACAGAGTTTATATACTTAATTATTTAATTGAATTATTTCAGTTGGAAAAATATAAAATAACACGATCAAATAAAACACATTATGTTCAGACAGATGAACAGTCTGACGAAGAATCTTATCATAATGATAAATCAATGGACCAAAGAGGATCATTTGTAAGATCACATTTGTACACTTCTATTTTATTTATGCGTATACTCTTATTTTCATCTGTTGCAAATATTATATATTTTTTCTTTACAATCTATTTCAGACTAATGAAGTTATGTCTTCGAGAGATATTACACAAAGTAGCGTTAGCATGAGCGAAGGAGAAGCTGATAGAGATTTAGAAGGTATGGCAGGACGTGTAGCTGAATTAGAAGAATTATTGCAAGGTAAAGAAGCCATCGTGGCAGCACTGAATGCAGAAATTGATCATCTACGTGGAGAAACGTCTTCTCCGAACTCCTCGCAAAGTCATAATAGTAGTAACAGTATTCCTAGTAGAGATGTTATATGTTTATATCATACTAAAGTAAGTCAAGTTTATTTTTCTTAGATTTTTAATTAACATTAGATACAAATGTATGTTTTATTTATCATCACATTTGTTTGGGTTTTATCAAATAGTTACAAGAATTTGAAAAAGCGATTAATCAAAGAGATAATCTAATAGAAGATTTGACGTCTTCTTTGGAACAAGCATTATCTGCCAGAGATGCACTTGTAAATCAACTTAATTCTCTGAATGCAGCGAGGGAATCCAGTCCAAGAAACGTGCATAATATGAATTTGCAAGAAAAAGTAAGTTTAACGTTTTGTAATATTTTTTTTTTTTATTTAAATTAGTTTTCTTTAAAAGATATTTATTTTATTTTAGATTGATATGTTAGAAACTACTATGACCAATCAAAAAACTGTTATAAATAAATTAAATTCTCAGTTGGCACAAATTCATAAACATGTTCAGACATTGGAAATGGAAAAGGAAACCCGAAATGCTGAGATCAGTGATTATAAAATACAAATAAATAATTTAAATGAACAAATACGCGTTGGTGCTGCTGAAAAAAATTTGAACATAGCAGAAATGTTGGAACAACAAAAGCAATACGAAGCACGCGTTGATAAAATAAAACAAGACATGCAACATATTTTAGAAAAGTTCACGGCTGAAACCAATACCAATTCTGCTCGACATCAGCAGGAGATAAAGGTTCGTTTTTAAGATAACCTTTTTGAATTTATTCCTATGTAATTATTTAAATTATATGATTTTAATTTTGTTTTTCGTATACTTTTCTTTAGGATTTAGTAACAAAACACGAAAGCGAATTAAAAAATATTCGCATCAAATATGAGGAACATTTACAGTCATCGAAGGAAGAAAATAAATTATTAGCTGATCGTTTAAATAAAGAATTACCAGATTTAGAAAGTAGACATGCCAAAGAATTATCTGTTTTTCAAGCACAGTTGGCATATTATAAAAAAACTGTTGAGACTTTAAAACTTGAATTAGTTAATCGTTCGGAAGCTCAAAGTAGAGCTGAAGCTGAAGCTGAGATATTTAATTCCAAACTCGAAGAACTTCAAATACAATCAGAGCATTCACGTCGTTTGCAAGAACTAAATAATATTAAGGAAAAAGAATTATTGAACGAACAGATTGAGTTGCATAAAATTCAATTAAATGAGATTACCTCCAAATATGTAGCTGCTACTAGCGTATTAGAATCCAAAGAAAGTATGGAACGTTCATTGGAACAGGCATTATTAAATGCTGCCACGTTGAAACAAGAAAATAATGGATTGAAGTTTCAATTGGATGATTTATCATCTAGATACACTGCTGCTCAATCTCTTATTGAAAATAATCAAGCACAGGAACGTACCATGAGTTCTAGAATATACGATTTGGAGAAATCATTATCTCGACTCAGTGGTATAAATGTTAGTATGTTCAGTGAATTAAATGAAACAACTTATCAAACTCTCGATGAAGTAACTATTAAATTTCAATTAACGAAACAAAAGCTTGAGGAAAAGGAGCAATTGGAGAAGATGTTAGTCGATAAAATACAAGAATTAGAAAATGACGGATATAAAATGAAAAAAGAATTGGAACAAGCTAGTTTTACTAATAAATCGTATGAAAAACAATTAAAGGATACTAAAAATATGTGCGATAAATTAGAAACTGAATTGATGTCATTGAGAGAATCGAATTTGACGAATTATGTATCTCCAGAAAATATTACTAATAATGATAGTAAAAATATAAATGTCATTGATAAAAATGAATCTGTTGAATTACTTCAGAAAATAGCGACTTATGAGAATGAAATAAAAGAATTAAAACGGGATTTAGAAAAGAAGAATTTTGAAAATATCGATTACATGAAAAAATTAAATGATGTTGTAGAACAAATGAAACAATCTGAGGATGAATGTAAACAATTAAAAAGTGGTTTAGCAGTAGCTTGGGCACAGTGTGCAGAAGTTGAAGAAAAATTAAATCATACATTAGCGATGCATGACAGTACTATTGATGTATCTTTACCATTATCAGAATTTTGTGCAGCTTTACCTAAACAATCTGAACCGAATAAGAGTTGTAATGATTTTTCAAATGATACACAAAATTCGTTAAATGAAACTAAGAGTTTAGATGATATCAAGCAACAAAATGATGAAAAGATTAAATTTTTGCGAAAGGAAATAACAAATCTTACCGAAGAGAATGAGAATTTTTTCAAGGAAATGGAACACTTGTTAGAAAAGCAATCAAATTATGATGAGATATCAAATAAATTGCACCAATATTGTGTTTTATGTGATAAGTTAGAATCAGAGAAGCAATCTTTATTGGATGAAAATAGAAAATTGAAAGCTAATTGGGAAGAGATAAATGTATTGCATAAATCTTTAAATGATTTGCAATTAGAAAAGGATAAATTACAAAAGGATATAAACAATTTAATTGAACAACACGAACAGGAGATAAATGCAATTAAATCAGATTCTGCTAAAGAATTGAAAGCAATGCAGACACTTTTACTTAACGTTAAAGAAGGAAATATTGGATTGAATGAATTGAAAAGCGAATTGGAAATACGTCATGCTAAAGAAATGGAAGAATTAAGAACATATTTTGAACAGAAATGTTTGCAAATGGAAAAACAGTATTCCGAGGAAGTATTTAGTCAGCAATCGAAAAAGATGTCTGACAATGATAGTGAAATAGAAGAATTAACGGAAGATGTATATTTTGGAGGTGCAGGAGATTGTTTGAATGTTGGAAACGTCTCTCGAAATCATTCTAGAAGTGAGACACCTGTTGCTACTAAAGAAACAAAACATACAATTTCTAACGAAGATTTGTCTCGTGTAGAAACAGAACCTGAAACAAGTATTAAGACGCTTAAACAACAATTGGATAAGAAAAATGTAGAAATACATAATATTAAACTGTATTATGAAAAATTATTAGAAGATCAAAAAGAAGAAATTTACAAAAATCAATTGAAGGATGTAAAAATAGATATTGGACCTTCTTTGTCAACAAAACCGATTGAACAGGTAACATTAATAATTATCTCTTATGAACCTGTATTTATCAAATATTTTTATTTTTCGTTTTAATTTTGTTCTTTCGTTTAATATTTTAAATAGTGTATTGTGTTGTGTTATAAAGCAATGTTTTCTTTATGTTTTATAATTGCATGAATATGATCAATTTCTATATAGTTGTTAATAAAAACTAATTATGTAAAAGTTTGTTCAATATAAAAATCATTATTTGTTGTGAAAGAAAGAACAATTGGCTTCATAATTTGTCCAGTCTGCAATTTGTATATATCTATTGCATGTTTTATTATGTATGTTTATTTATTGCTGCTTTTTCTTTTATTTTCATTATTACTAAGAATCTATAATAATAATAATAATAATAATGAAATTAATCAGATATTTACGTATATTAAAAACTAAACCAAAGTCTTTTGTTTAACTAACACACATTACCGTATGGCATGTTTGGCATGCAGTCTTGTCAAACAGAGTTTGATACAAGAACATTGGAAAATGGTGAACTGTCCAAGTTGCAAGCTGCCTACAATCATCAGTTAGAAGAACAGGTGGCATTAGCTAGACTTGATATTGTCAACGCTCTTCAGGAACAAATTCAGGTAGCCTCAAGCCACCTGCAAATTTTTAATAGCCTACTTTACTGTTTATTCATGTTTAAAATGAAATTATTTGGAATAATTAATATAATAACATTGTTACATTTAATATCATTGTATATAGGCACTTTTATTAGTTGAAACTGATGCAGAAGATAATTGGCCATCGGAATTATTATTATTACGAGATAAATTAACTAATAACGCTAAGCAACAAATACAAGAATTGAAAGGAAATTATGCTGCTGAAGTGTTTCGTTTGAAAGAACAGTATTCCTTTAATTTAGCTCAATTAATCGAAAATCATAAAGAAGAAATAAATAAAATTAAAGCACGAGAGACTCCTGATGTTGACAATTCTGTAGTTTCCATGAAAATTGGAATTAAAGAAAGGTACGATAATATTTTAATATTTTCATATTTATTTACAATATTTTTATCATTGTATTTTTTCTTTTCTTTTTAAATAGGGATCATCTACACAAAATGTGTTTAACTCTTAAAAGTTTAATTGGAGAATTGATTAAATATTTTGCCGTCTGTGAAGAAGAAGTTAATAATACTCTTATCAATGAAGTTATAAAAAGACAAATACCTTCATTAAATGTAGAAGAAGATAATTCGAGTATAGAAATTGGTGATTCAAAAGTACCTGAAGAAAAGCATAGAAATGTAACTGAAGTTAATTTGAGTCCTTCGCAAACAAAAATTAAGAAGGTTCATTTTGCTCCACAATCAGATAAAATTATATCAATTATAAATAGTGATAATGAAACATTACGAGGTATACTTGTTCACAACGAAGACATTGTAGAAAATTTACGATCTGAATTAAATAATAGTTTACGTAGATTAAAAACTGAGAGTGCAGAAATATTGAATATACCATTTTCACCTGATGAAAAATTAGAAATTTCTTCGAGTAATATATGGAACAACAATATTATTGAAGAACTGACTATGAAATTAAATCATACCGAAGGTTTATTGTTAAGTTACCAAGAAGAATCAGAACAATTGAAAATGAATATTATCGAGCTTCAAAGGAAATTGATTATTGCTGAAAATAAAAAAGAAATAATTACAGAAGGCTATGGTGAACATGACGAAACTAGAAATGAAATTACTCTTCAAGATTTTTCACAATTGCAAGAAAAAGGTATCAGAAAAATAATATTTATTACGAATGAATAAATATTAACTTGTTATTTCATTTATTCATTTATTTCTGAACTAAAATATAAAATGTATACGATCTTTTTTAGCAAGACATGTATTGTCCAATGGTGGTGGTGATGGTTCATATTTATTGCAATTGATAGAAGAATTGTGTATACAGAGTGATAAATTAATGGAAGACGCAAGAAAAGAAAAAGAAGATTTACAACAACAGGTAAGTTACTTTAATATGATTTTTCTAGGTTTGTATAACACCAATTGCATGTATTTTTATTTAGACATTTTGTTATGCTACATATAAGGAATTTATGGTGCATCATTGTATTGGTAGTTCCTCTTATATAAGTTTTCTTTTTTTTTGTTTTACATTTGTTGCATCTATTAGTTTTAGGAGATCATTGTACAATATTTGTGAGTTAAGCAAACGAAGTTGTTTGGGCGGAGAAAAATAAAAACAAAAAGTTAATTTTGTATAATTTAGCATGCTCATTTGAAATAGAACTTTGATAAATAAATTCAATTGAATCTGCTTCTTCAATATTATTACGTTTCCACGTTTGTCTGTAGTTATGTTATTCGTTAACACAATATTAAATAATCAGGGAATTTTAATCAAATTATATTAGTTATTGCAAGAAGAAAAATAATTACGAGGAAAGTAACATATCATCATTAATAATATATTTTTTACGGATACCTTTTCCGCGAATATATTTGTAATATAGACATGAGAAAGATAAATCATGTGGCTTCGAAGAAAAAGTTCTTAAAAAATTGATTGGCGTTCCGTTGTCTTGCCAGCAGGTGCCTTTAGAACCTACTTCTCCTTCATACATTCACAGGGTTTGCTGTGGAAAGGTAAATTACAGAACAACTAATATTATTACAAAATTAGTAATAAACTATCTGCATCTTATATATATAAATACATATAATATGTATATAAAAGAAATGTGATTAATTTTCTGCAGCAATATAATTATTTTCGTTGAAATAATTACTACAAATATTTAATAATACATTGTTTTATTATCCACGCGATATTAAAATATCAATTTATTAAACGAAATATTAATATTCGATGACAAGCTTTCATATGCATGAAAAATAAATCAATTTAAAATTTGGTATATTCTGCTTAAATGCATTTGAAATGTAATTTTTAGGACAGTTCAATTTCGTATAATATTTCTTTGAATGTGTTCAATGCAATATGTTTATAGTGCATGATATCTTTTTATTGCATGAAATTTATAAGTGAATGTATTCCATAAAATGTCCCTTTTTTATTAACTTACATGTTATACTAATCATTGTTAAATATCCTTTATTTTTAGAGTATGCATTTTATACATTATTGTTTTTAAATAATATTTAATGTATTAGTATGTTACAGCTTGATAATCATGTTTATCAAATAATTCAATTGAATAATACAATTGAAAAATTTTTTTTTTTAACATTTTATTAATGAAGTAATTGTTATATCTTCAATAAATATTGTATATATATATTTTGAAAATTAATATTTGTTATAAAAATTAATCATTTAGATTGAAGCAGCGGACAAACAATTAAAATCAACACGAACATTTTTGGAAGAGCAAGCAGCTGAACGAGAAGCTGAACGAGATGACTCTGTCAAACAAATAAATTATTTGCAAGAGCAATTAAAAGAACGAGAACGTGAAAAAGAAAGAGATCAACGTATAACTTCTGAGGTAAGTTTCTTTAAAAATATTATTCTTCCATTCCTGGTTATTAATTCAACTTGAATTAACAGTTTTCAGTGCTTTTTTGTGATGTCAAAAAAAAAATAAAGAAAAAGCACTGATCATTGATTAAAAATCAATATTGCATGAATTTATTTTTTACGTGACATAATTTTTTTTTCTCCTGTATTTCAAATACATTATTTTATTTAATGTATTGCACACAGATTTTTTAAATAATTGTTAATGCAAAATTTGTTAACGTTTAGAAGTAATAATTTAAAATATTATATTTTATTAAAAATTGTTTTTTTTTCTTTCATTTTTTTCATCATTATTGCTTTACAATTAGTATTCGGTAATTATGATTTTTAGTAATTTGTTTGCATAAATAAAGAGATATATATATACACATATTAAATTATTTTAATATCATCAAATTTTATATATAAACATAATTTACATGCTATAATGATTAAAATACATTCTGATAAAAAATTGGGTTGGTAATATTTAATTAAAAAAAAAATTATAAGAATATAATAGATGCTTTTTCTACTACAACTAATTCATTACCCATATTATGGTGATGAGGTTGCTTGCAATAATGCATTAATACTAATTTTATTAACACCGATTTTTCTGCACTCTGGTTTTGGTTTTCTGTTTGTTGCACAATGCAGAATTCACTATCACCCGATTCATCGACAGAAATACCTGTACTTCAAGTAATCGACATCGCCAAAACAGTGAGTGTTATTGTACTTATTCTAAATCAGATAATATTATAAAATATACATTTCTAACTTCTATATTAATTATATTATTCAATCAGAAAAATTAAATCTTTTTTGAAGTATATTTCTCTTACCAATGTAATATAACGTAAGGTTCTATGCATGTGTTTTCTTAAATGAAATGTAGTAAATATGAGATAAAATAATTAAAATGACAAAAGATACGATTGCTGTAAGAGATGATTATTTTCATAAATTTATAAATGGTGTTGTTGCTTATATTATTTTTGTTCGCTTTACATATTGGGAAATGCTTATTTGCAATGTTGTAACGATTCGTTGGCTATATGAGTTTATTAATATTTAAAGATTATGGATGTTTAATAAATTTATACTTATAAATTATTTAGGTGGAGGCTCTCGAATCACAAATAAGAGGAATGTCTTCTATAATGTCCGATACTGAAGCTAAAATGTCTGAAACTGAAAGCGAATTGAAAGCTGCAGTTGATAAAATTTGGGTTTTAAGAGATATTGTACACGATTTGGAACAACAATTACAGGCAAAGATCGAAAAAGAGGAATCATTGCAACTTCAAATTACGCAATTGGAAGCAATAATTACTGCACAGACAAAAAATCAACAAGATCTTGTACAAGAATTGGATTCCATTAAAATGGGCGAAGTTAGTAGACAAATGAATGAACATATTACTCATTTACAAGTAAGTTTAAATTTCTACAAAATTCATCTAATATAAAATGAAATTTATTTTGTCGCTAATTTATTATAATTGGATAAATGTAATATTTGTTTTTATAGGAAGAATTAAGGAAGCATAAGTTAAGCTCTGAACACTTTGATGCTAATTCTTCTACTTTGAAACAAATGAAAGTCGAACTTCGAGATTTACAATGTCAATTAGATAAAAGAATTAAAAATTTAGAATCCCTACATATTTCTGATTCTACTTCGAGTATTAGTCAAAGTCAACCAAGCGAAGATGTTTCTATCAGAGAACAAATAGATGCTACTAGATGCCTTACGCCAGATGATCCTGCAGCACCACCAATTCTACCTCTTAACGAAATACTTAAACTCAAAGAGAAACTCTTGAAACATGCCAGGGTTGAGGAAGCTGCTTTCAAAAAAATCAAGGATTTGGAGATGGAATTATCTGCATTGAAAAATCAAAATGAGGAATTACAAGCAGAGCAAGAAATATTACAACAAACAGCATCTGAGCAATTGTATCAAATGGAAGCAATGCGTGGTCGTTTGGAACAACAGAAACAAAGTGCTCCGTTTGCCCAAAGGCAAGCAACCTCAAGATTAGAACTTGAATTACATGAAGCTAACGCGAAGATTCAAGCATTGAAACAAATCATTTCTGATAAGAAATTAGAGGTATTAAATAACATCATTTTTATATTAAAATTGTTTAAAACATTTTATTTAAATTGAGAGTCTTAAGGTATAATGGAAAGTAGTTGCGTCAAGGTTTATTAATTGTCTTTTTATTTGTTTGCTTTTTAAAATCTGATCGTACGCTCTTTATTCTTTTCTTGATATTCCAGTATTTTTGTTTCTTCATGTTATCGGTTTCCTTATTCTCACGCATATTTCATAAACATCCGGTCTGCATTTATATTTGCTTGATAAAGGAGAAACTATCTTTGATCGTTTGGTGCTTGTCTCTTATTTTTAATCGAAGTAGGCTTGTTATCGCTACAGCCATCTAATTCGGAAACTTCCCTTGTTTCTTTTATCTCTAACACATACACAAAACTATGGACACGTGTTATCTTATAAGCTCTACGGACAAAGAGAATAAAAAACGATCGGTCCTTAAATTTACGCTTGTAATACTTTGAATTAAAATACTGAAATCTTATTTTATTATTCCTTAGTTGAATGATGTAAAGGAACAGTTGCAGAGGTCTAATCAGTTACTGTTGGATAAAGAAACAGAAATTGCAAACGTTGTTCAATTAGAAAGTATAACGATTCAGAAATTAAAAGATCGTTTAACTGTTTTGGAAGAGGAGAAGAAAAATCTACAGGTAATTTGATTTATAATTTAACAATTTTTAAAATTAAAAATCGATTCATTTTTTTTTTTCATTTTTAATTACATTCATTTATTATAGAATATAAAAATATGTATTTAATTTCAGTCAAAAGTTGGTATTCAAGAACAAGCTCAATTGGAGTTACCTCAATTAATAGATTCAATGTTAGCTGATAAAAATGAAGAAATAGATCATCTGAAGGAACAGTTGGTTAAAAAGGAAAAACAATTAGAAATGTATTCGTCCGTGGCATTGGATGATGTACAACTTAAAGAGTTAACTAAACAAATAGAACCAAAAAATAGTGCTCGCACTCTAAGTGATATACTTTCTATTCATTCTGAGTGTGAAGATGTTGAAGCCATTAGATGTGGTCAAAGTTCAACGCAGACTGTACCTCATAATATTTCTAGTTTCAAAGTTTCACCACATTTTCCACCGTCGATAGAAACATTGGATGCATCCATCGTGCCTTCACCAGATATGAATAAAATTAACGTGCAAGTACCTCCATTAGACTTAGGTTCGAATTCTCAAAGTACGTACAATCAGAATCCACATGTGTCTGTTGACATTGATTTACCTCACAGCGAGACAGAATCAAAAATATCTCCATCAAATGTTACAAATGTTATTGACACAACCAACAAACAGCTATCTATGGAATCTAAAAAGTTGATGCGTAGTCCTATAGAAAAAGAAATGTCAGATAATAATGTATTATATACGAGTAATAAAAAAATCAACAGTGATAGCTCACAAGATAGTTTCAAATCGTATAGAACGTCTGTGACACATACTCGAGAATTCGATAATGAGACGATGCAATTACAAATTCAACATTTAGAAAAAGAATTAAACGAGATAAAAAAAGAGTTGAATAACAAAACAACGATTTTGGAAAAACGCGAAAGTGAATTATTAACTTTACGTAAACAATTTGACGAATTGCAATTAGAGTTGAAAGAAACTTGCGAGACATTAACACGGGATAAAAACTTTTATAAGAATCAATACGAATTGATGCAAGCGTCTGAAAATAAGATAAGAAAAGATTTATTGCAAGTAGAAAATACTTTGAAGTTAAAGAAAGACGAATTGCAGGATATGAAAGATAAAATACAAATGAATGAAAAAATTATGATAGAATTGAACTCGGAAAATTCTAAATTAAAGAATACCGTGCAGAATAAGAACGAAGAAAATATCCAAAAGTACGTTTCATCGATACAAGAGAAAACGCACCAATTGCAAACACTTCGAGACATCTTAACGGAAAAAGAAATCATTATAGAAACTATACGAACTAGGAATATTGAAATTGAAGATGAAAATAAACAATTGTACGAATACAAGAAAAAATATGATCAATGTGAGCGAGAACTTGTAGATTGTAAAAGCGGACTTCAAAGTTTAATGGATGGATTAAACAATAGGGATCAAATTATTAGAAGATTAGAAGAAATGGCAAGGCGCAGTAGTTTATCGGATACATCCTCGCCATCAGATTGCAAAGATCAGGAGATACATCATCTTCAAGAATATTTAAAAGAGAAGGATAAGGTCATAAGACAAATGAGCGATGATAGTAAAAGTTTACACAGGGCTTTAGAAACTATTCAATCTAAGATGAAGGAATCTGGTAATATTGTAGAGTTAAGAAAAAAACTCAAAGAAGAACATAAAATTAATGCAGAATTGAAAGATACGATTGAAATGTTAAATAAAGAACGAGACATTTTAAGAGAATTTTCTACACGTAAGTTTTTTTTTTATACTCTGGTTTAATTGACCTAATAAAACTGTATTTATTTTTAAATTAGTTGATAACATCTTTTTTTTTTTTTTTTGCTATTCTCATATATGGTTTTATTTTGATTTTTAATTTAGGTCGATCACAGGATGACACTGATATCGAAGATATGGTACAAAGAGAACTTAATTTATCAGCACGTTTAGATAAACAAATCATGAATGCCATCGATAGCGATCATGAAGAAATGGTATTGCAAACTAAAGAAAGAGAACCCATTTCTCTGTGTTCTTCTCCTTATAAAAAAAGAATAGAAGATAATCAATACGATTTATTAGAACGGAAGTGTACAGATCTTAAATTAAGATTGAAAAATACTGATAAAATGAATGAAGAATTATTGAAATTGAAGGATGAGTTGGAAATAGAAAAGGAAATGCTTAAGTGTCAAGTGGCAGAATACGAAAATAGAATTTTCCAAATCAAGTTAGTGAGAGAGACTAATTTATTTATTATTAATAATATTTTAATTAAGGAAATATATTTAATTGTTTAACGTTTGTCAGGTCTGATTTAATAGAAGAGTCAAAGAAAGTAACAAAACTTGATAAAGAATTGTCAGATGAAAGAAATTTGGTACGTACTTTAAAATTACAAATGGAAAAGAGTCTGACAGATATGCAGTCTACTCATATTAAAGACAACGAACTTATCCAGGTATTTTTATTTGACGTAATTTCATTGATAAAAAAATCACTTGTCTAATATATTTATGTATTTTTAGAATTTAAATTTAAAATTAAATTTAATTTAAATTAAATTATCTAATTAAATATATATTTCTTTTTTTTTTGTGTGCGTAGACTCTCCAAGAAAAGTTGAAATCATCTCTGATGATTGAAGAAAAGTTACGTAATGAGATATCATCGGTCTGTCAAGATCATAAAAATTTAGAAATACAATTGAGTTCTATGAGAGAACATATAAAATCACAAAAGATTGAACATTTACCAGATCTGGTAGATCTATTACAAACCGAGCAAAAGAAATACATAGAGTTGGTTGAAGAATATAAAAAAGAACAGAGAAAGAACGTTGAATTACGTGATTTTTTGAAGAAACTCGAAAGGGAAAGGAATCGTTATGAAAAACAATTAGAAGTGGTTGTTGAAGAGAAGGAACATGTATTGAGTAGTTTGATACTTGCCAAGGGTATTAAAGAACAACTGGAAATAGATTTGAGAAGAACTAAGGAAGAATTAAAAGCGAAAGAGGATGAATGCGAATGGTTACAGAAGAGAATTAAAACAATGTCAGATGCTGAAGCTAAAAGGCAAGATCAAAGAACTAACGAACATTGCGAGCTCAAAGGATTAAGAAGAGATCTTGAAAATGCTGGAGGAGTGATAATAGATTTGGAAGCTGATATGAAACAACTGAAATTAGAATCTGGAGAATGTGAATTAAAATTGCGACAGAAGTTGGAAACCTTTAAGATAAAGGAAGCTGAATTAATAGAAAAATTAAGTTTATCTAAGGACGAAGAAAGGAAACAGAGAGAGCTCGTTTCTGAATTACAGCAAAAATTAAAAACTTACGGTAAAAAAATTGTTGATTTTACAAAGGAATACGATATTAGATCTACAAAGGAAAATAATGATCCTGCTAGATTTATTAACAAGATTAAGGTAAATGTCTTTCTTTCTTTCTCTCTCTCTCTTTTAATAATTAATACATTTTTTGTATTTATTTATAATATAAATAATATAAATTTCACATTGCGTGATATTTTTGTATATAGGAAAAAAAGAAATTGAATTACAGAAGGTTTAATTAATAATTCGACATTTTAATATTCTTTTAATGTTTTATTTTTTGTAGGAATTAATGGATACAAATGAAAAATATTCTAACGAGAAGGATATACTTTATTTTAAATTAGTCAAAAGTAAACACGATAAAGAACAACTAAAGCAGCAGATAAAAGACCTACAAATGCAGTTGCAAATAAATAAACACACTCTGCCTGGGAATACAGAACAATTGGGAATTGCCGATAAGGTAAATTATTTTATAATTATATATTCATCATTTCTATTTCTCTTCTTCGTACAATTATTCATGTTTATAATAATGACGTATTGTACAGGCGAAGCACATTTATGGTAAATATCTTCGAGTCACTAGCAAATGGAAATCATTGACGTATCAAAAACGTTATTTGCTTTGCGTTATTGGAAGTTACGAATTCTCTGAGAAAAATACACTTGCCATACTTGCTCAGTTAACGAAAAAAGAAAAGACGTATACTAAAAGGGAGACATCTAAAAGAGGAATATTACGTTTTAAAAGTGTTGTTTTGGTAATAATTAGTATACATCGAATGAAGTGGATGATTATGCGATGGCGTACTGGTAGAAGTATAGGTGCTAACGTGCTCTTAGGAATTCAAAATCAACCAGTAATACCTTCTATTCGATTACCAACGTTAAATCATTCACCACCCATCAGGGAGAAACCACTATTCAAGTACGTATCATTATCATTATCATTATTATTATTATTATTGATTATTGATTATTATTAATTATTCCACATTTTCGTGGACCCGTTTTTTTGTTCCTGTTTGTTTTTTAGGAAAGACTCAGGTGGTAATACCTTTGAACAATATAGTCAACGATTGGCAAGTATTCAACAAACACTCGGATTATTTATGGGAGAGTCGGGAGCTGTCGATGATATGTCATCCGAATAGTATTATATATTTTTAATGTGTATTGAGAGGATTTTAGCGACAGATACACTGTGTTTTTTTTATCTAAAGGACACACACACACACACACACAACATACACACGCGCTCGATATACAGTATCGTGACACTGTGATCTTTGAAAATTAACTGCATCATCTTGAGAATGTTTTTTAAGCACGCTCCAGATTGATTAGGATTATTGTAATAAGGTTGATATTTTTACTCGATAGCATGAATTTCTTTATATACGTACATCATCATACGTTGACGACGACATGTACATTTTGTTATTTCATTATATAATACTTCTTGTTATAGACGTCGTAATTGAGAACAGTTTTGATAAAGAATTTCTCTATTTGTCTCTTTTTCACTCACTCACTCACTCACTCTCTCTCTCTCTTTCTTTCTCTCTAAGTAAATATTTCTTACATTTTTACACGAGTTACATGTTTGAAAGAGACTGTATATAACTTTTAACGTATGAATAATTATGATAGTGTTGAGAGAGAAAGAGAGAGAGAGAGAATATTGTTTTTAAAATGGTTCCAGATTTTTACTTTGATGAAAATAGAAAGATTGAAAAGAAGAAAGAAACTCTTTCTGGGTTTTCTTTTTTTTTTTTTTTTTCAAGAACCTTCGCTCTCTGTTTCTTGTGCTCATCTAATCGTGTCATTTTACCAAAGCTATATAATTTTATAGGATAATACTTGTTTGTAGGCTTACACACACACACTACCAGCCTCCTGAAAGTGCAAACTTTTAGCTTATAGTATAATATTGTATTAATAACACGATTATTATTTATTTATTAACTTTATCTTTATGTCTTTATCTTTATTTTTCTCTCTCTATCTCTATCATTATCTTTTTCTTTCTCTTACGAAGATTTTTATATTGTGAATAAAAAAAGTTTTTATATAATTTGACATGTGAATTTTATATAGGACCATTAATAACAAAAAGATACAATCAATAATACCTTTATATATAATATATATAAATAAATATTAGTATTTCGATAAAGGTTTTCGCATCTTGACAAAAAATGTTAAACTGTGTTTGAAATGATTCTTATTTTTGCTAATAAACGATATTGCCCCACATATTTATTGTGTCATTTATTTATCTCTTAGAATAATATTTCATTTTTTCCTTTTAAAAAAAAGAATATAATTAATAAGGAATAGTAGAAAAAAAAAAATATATATATATATTTATGATTTGAAATACGAGTAATTTTCTTAATTTCCTTTTGTTTTCCTTTTAAAAAATGTCTTTTGTAAAAAATTTATTACATATATATGTGTGTATATCACCAAGTTATTCTATAAAAAATTGATAAACTTTTAATACCATATTTTCTAGTTCCAGGAATGCGTGTCTATGAATGTATGTTTATTTTTCAAGGTATTTATGGTATATGTCACACACACACACACACACACATACAACATACATACACATACACAAGCACGTCGGAAAAATTTATTACAGAAATGTTCTGGTCCATCGAAGTATAACAAATCATCATTATCATCTTGTGTGTCCTTATGTATATATAATATAAAGTATATCATTAATTTATATAACAATATATACTCAGAATTTTTATCGATACGTACTACAGGTGCCTTCTTTTTTTTTGTTTGTTTTTAATACAAATACCTTTACAAATGAAAACAATTTACCGTCAACAATCGATTATTATTATTACTACTATTATTATTATTATCATCACTATAATTGTAAATATAATACTATGTATATGTGTGTGTATATATAAATGACTATACTTAAAATTCGGTGGTAATAAATAATTGCTCAGATTATTTTTTTTTTTCAAAATAATAATTAAATAATTATACACGCGTAAAAATTGTGTATTTGTTTCCCCCCCTCCCTTCTCGGTATCATAGAACTATAATAGAATCGTTAAGACATATCATTTACATATATACAATAGGACGTGATAAAATATATATGCTAATGACCTGTAGGATCACGTTAATTATCCTTAAATATCCCCTAATTCTCTACAGTGTCAAGATTTATTGAGTATATATAATTCTAAGCATTTAAGGCTTTTCTCTTTTGTTTATAACATATTATTATTATTATTATTATTCACCTGTGAGTTGTGTCATCTATGTAGAACATTTTATATCCCCTCTTTCGTTAATGTTTTTTCTTTTTTTATTCTACGTGCTTGGACATTGCATGAACTTACGAACAAATGATTGTGTTGGTACTTGGTTTTTTTTTCTCTTTATAATTTTTTTTTTTATTTCAATGAAAATTATATCTCGCGATTGCAATAATATATATATGTGTTTTTAAGTCTTATTAGAATATTATCTAATACTTTCTTTTCGATATTTATATATTATATAAGTGTTTATATATATATTAGTTGTAGTGAAGAGTAATCCATTATTTTTGTAATAAATAGCTTTTGCAATCTGATTATCGACTAATAAATTAAAAATTGACCCATTTCTGAAGCGAATAGTGACTGGTGATGAAAAGTAGGTCATTTACGACAATGTTAAGATAAAACGGTCTTGGTCGAATCGCGGTGCCAAAGCCAGGATTGACGATCAGGAAGGTTTTCCTGTGTGTTTGGTAGGATTGGCAAGGAATCGTTTACTATGAGCTGTTTCCCTACGACCAAACTCTTCATTCGGAACTTTATTGTAAACAATTGGACCGTCTGAAGGAAGAAATCGCACAGAAACAGCTAGTTTTGGCCAACAGGGGAGGAATTGTGTTTTACCTGAACAACACCAGGCCACACACATCGATAATAAATCGTCAGAAACTCCAGGAAGTTTGATTAGGAAGTTCTTATGCATCCACCTGTTCCGATCTATGGCGAATGATTTTGCTGATGAAAAATTCGCCTCAAGGGAAGCTTGTAAAAATCGACTGTCCCAGTTTTTTTGCTAATAGGGACGAAGGGTTTCTATGAGTGGGGTATAATGGAATTACCATTAAAATGGCAACAAGTGATCGAACAAAATGATGCATATTTGATTTAAATAAACCCTTCAATTTCATGCAAAAAGTAATGGATTTCTTTTAACTACAACTTATATATTATAATATCGATGGTTTATATTAAAAAGTAAATTATCTACAGTCATTGTCTCTTGATTGCTCTATTCAAGTATTTCATTGATTATTTACAGGTATAAAAAAAGAACACATTTAAAAATCAAAAATTTAAAATAACAACAATAACAACAACAACAACGATAACAACAATAACGATAATAAAAGACAAAATAAATAATAAGAACAGAAATTAAAACGATTTGTCAATTTGCATATAAAAATAAATAAAAAAATAAATAAATAACTTTCTTCGATATTTCGATAACAAATACTAATATCAATTAAAATGATATTTCCGAAAGGAAACTTAATTAGTATAATATCGTTTTATCGAATGAATAATATATTTTCATTGAAACACATTATACGTATTTCGTATTAGAGCAGGCATCTTTAAAATTAGTGGTATTAAAAGGTACAAAATAATCATCGTGTAAGTGTCTTATAATCGTTTCGATCGGACAAAGCTTAGAATCTCTTTTGGTTTTAGTAATGTCATCTGGTTCAACGTACGTGGCGCTATAAAAATTGGCATTTCTACAAAATGGTATTTCTTGTGTCAAATCTTTACCGTTTATCAATACACGGAAATAAAAATCACTGGCAACGTGATTCTCATTTTTCGAATTAATTTTATATACTTCGATAATGAAACGAGAAGCATACTGCGGTAGATATATTCTATCGGATATTATGCCTAATGCAGTAGCAAGGTATTCTAATGTTTTATCATGAGCAGAGTACAAAACTATTTTTGGTTTAGCTTCAGATATAATACGAAGCATGTAAGTAACTATACTACGAAGTAGTCCATATCCTCTAAGTAAACCAATTTTTTTTCTATTATTACTCTTAGCTATTTGTTTAGCTTCCCATTCGGTATACGCGAAAAGACCGGTAACGTGTTCGGTTTTAACGCACATTCGTTGCGTTTCAAAATCTACACATGGTAAGGAGGCACCGTGACAAACGTACGTTAACAAAGCGTCTCTCAGAATATTTGGATTGGGGGATTGATTTTCATCTGGCATTTCGAAAACCGTATTAGATACTTGCCTTATCAGATCTGTTACTGCTGGATGAGATTTCAAATGATCTGACACTTCCTAGAAGAATAATAATAATTTATATTAGATAACGGTATGGTATCTGTGTCCCATGTTTATGTATATATGTGTCATATATTATATATTTTATTATATAAATAATTATTATATATGTTATATAATATAATATATACATTGTATAATAATATATGTAACACAGTATTTACATGTTATATATTTTCTAGAAATATATTATTAAATGTCAGAACAATTAATTCAATGTCTTTGAAATAAATTTCGTATTTATTTATAAAATAATCATACACCCCCCCGGTATTGGTCAATCTTTCAAAGAACTGTTGAATTACTTTGACGAAAAAAAAGGCATCGAATTAAATGCTACACCTAATATACGTATATTTAAAAAAAAGAATATTATTATATTACTTATGTAATAATATTTGACATATACAATAATATATGTTGTATAAAAATGATACTAACAGAAAGATACAAAACAGTAGAATTTACCTTTGAGTAATTTTTCAAATAGACGTCGGCAGCCGGACAGACACAATCGACGTAACAAAATAAATAACTTTGACTTTCCTGTAAGGTGATCTTAGCCAAATTTTGAAAAGTATCATTTTCTAATAATGCATATAACAATGCAACAGCACTCTGTACTGTTCTTCTATATCTAGTACTATAAACAACGACATCCTTGCTAGATATAGTACCGTTTCCTAAATTAAGCTTATGGTAATACGCATTTCTCAATATGATCCCGGTTTTTAACAATTGTCCGATACCGACAGTCGTAAGTTGAGCGATCTTACAATCTCTTGGATTATTTGGAATCATTGGGAATCCATGGAATGGTCCTAAAAATTGTGCCCATGCCGTTCTGGAATAACTCGAGACGTTTTGTAGAAAAGCTAGATAATTTTGATAAACGTTTTCTAATTCTGTAAGTGTACCAAAATCACCACCGCAATTAACCGTGCTTATATTTCTTATATGAGCCAAAGGTCCTCGATCTCCGTGACGAGTAATTATCACTATACCATTTAATGTTAAACCATCTATCTTTCCTAATTATCAAAGAGAAAACAAAATACAATATTATGTATATGTTATGTATCTACAACATATGAACTCATAATTATGCAAGTGGTTTAAGTCAAAATTTATAAAAATATTAAATTTAAAATAAACGTCATGTGGAATAACTGATAAACTAAATTCATTCAAAGTAATCTTGACGATATCGTCAAAAATGAACCCATTAGATTAATGATTATAATTTCAAAATTACGTGGAATTCGTTTAATGTTCAAATGCAATTCAATAAAATATCTCGAAACAAGAAATATAGAACTTTAGATCACTTTCATAATTATGGGCATATATATTAGATTGTCAAACACGAAATGGAGCAAATTTCAATTTAATTATATGCATTTTTTGCTCCATTTTCATACTGGACAACTAAATACAAGGTAAAAGATCTAATAACTTATTGTTTCCTGATTTACTAATGTTTAATTATTATTATTTAATTCATATTAGTATCTAGATTAGAAATATAATTCAATTACCTTCAGCATCTGTTTTAATTTCATTCGGGGTATTACAAAATCGAAATATCTTCTTCGTTTTAATATCTGATTTCAAGTTACGCGGGTATTCTCTTATGGACAAATCATTGTTTAATGTTTTAGATTGCCTCGAAATCCTTTCATCGACTCCGATATATTTATACATCCCTGTTGAAATATTAAATGCAAGATTTTCTTATTATTATTATTATTACTTCTTCTTCTTTTTTTGTATTGAATTTTTGATTGATTAATTTATTAAAATTCATTATTTATTTTACGATGAATATTATTCTTGAAAATGGTTCAATTCGATGGTAGATTACGCGCGATGATCTTTTGAATATTAGAATATTAGAATAAAATTGTATACAGTTTACACATTGATACGTTTACACACACACACACAGAACACGCACGATGATAATATTTAAAATAATAAAATATTAATTTTTTTTTTTATCGACGAGAATAATCCCTTCATCTAAATTGTTTTCTTATTATATGTTTAATTATTTAAACAATGTACTTTATCTGTAAATTAATCAATGTTTTGAATTTCACGATAAACGACAACGTTGATTTCAGATATTCATCAAATAAAAATCACAGTGCTATTTGCTTTTCCTCTCTCTCTTTCATAATAAATACAAATACATTATTTGTATTTTACGGGTAAATTTCATCGTCAATTATTAATCTAAATAGCCCGTTGATTTTCTTTAATTAAGATTTCTTTCGTTTCTGCAAAAAAAAAGAACTAAAACGGACTTGAAAGTACACGGAATTGTAAATACGAACAAAATACTGTATAATTTTAAAACGTTTAATTAATATTAATGACGTATTACGAATAAATATCTTTTGAAAAGTAGAAAGAAATAAAAACCGTACAAATTGTACGATGTTATTATTTTTTTTTTTTGTTGAGATTAAAAATAAGAATTCTCGTACTCGAATATGTTAGGAACTACTGACCTGCATAGTTCTTAACGTTTGTTAAGAACATTGCTAATTATACAAAAATCGACATTTTATATGCAAGGATTTAAGGTCAACTATTATCAATGATACTTCGTATAAAAATTCTTTTTACACATCAAATATATTTTTATACGGTTGTTTATCTTTCGAAACAATTTCGAATAACAATTACCATGCATTGAAATATTATTAAATTTGCTATTAATTAATTCGCATGTTTGCAAAATAATATTTCATAGAAGTTCTGAATTTTTTTTTATTTGAAAATAATTTTTAATTTAAAAAGAAAAACAAAGATCGTTAAATATAATAATGTAAATAAGAAAAATCATAGAATTGTTATTAATTAATTAGTAAGTTTGTTTAGGAATAAAAGAAATGAAAAATTTTGGAACGAGCAACGACCGAGTAAAGCAACGAGCAGTGAAATCGATCGAAACACGGATTTTGAATAACAGAAGAACACTGAAAGAAAGAAAGAAAGGTAAAGAAATATGAAAGTATAAAAGAAGTATTACTATAAAAGCAGCTATATTCCGTTTCCAAGGTTTGCATTATTTTCGATAAAATAACATAAGTATAATAGTCGATAAAGTTATTTAATGTTTTCATCGTAGTTCCTACGTAAACAGTTGATTCGTAACCTACATTTAATCTCGGACCGTGAAAAGAATCTGACATTACAAGTGTTCAGAAATTAGTCTTTTTAAAAGGTACATTTGTAGTAGATGAAGGATGAAGGGAGGAAGGAGGGAGGAAGGAAGGATAAAGAGAAAGAGAAAGAGAAAAAGAGAAACAGAAAGGGGAGTAAGTGGAAGGGATGTTGGCGTAGTAGGGGTAGAAAGAGCAAAAGCAGAATAAGAAGAGCATACGTAAGCATGCTTGAAGAAAGATAAAAAGATATAGAAACATGAGAAAGAAAGATAAAAAGAAGAAGAAGAAGAAGAAGAAGATAGGATTACCTGCAACTAGCAGGAAGATCCAAACGCTGAGAATCACGTAGCAGTAGAATGCTCGATGTTGGTAAGAGAGACGAACCATTTCCGCCAGCATGTTAGGATCAGGTTCGTTGGAGGTTCGCGTTCGTGAGATGAAGATAAAGATGAAGATGTTGAGGAAGATGAAGGAGGGTAAGCGTTACGACGATGATAACGATAACGACGACGACGACGATGATGATGACGACGGTAAAGACGATGACGGTAAGTTAGGAGGGTGGTTTTGGTTGGTCGATCAGTTTGTTGGATCTGGATCCGGTTGACCGAGTTTACGGATCTAAACTGCATCCTCGTTGTTCAGGCCTCGTTTGAGCGCCCTTTCGACGACATAGCAGCATCAGCAGAGGTAGTAGTAGTACTAGCAATAGTAGGAATAATGACAGTACCAGTAGATCTACTACTAGCACCTTCCTTCCATAATCCAACGAAGGAACGAGTTGTAACTGCGCTCGTCTACAGTTCCCTACTATTTGATGTGTCCTCCTAGTCGAGTTGATGCCGAAACGCGACGACCACCCACGGGAATCGACTTTTTGCGTTTCCGAGGCGCATAGCAAGCTGCTCCTCCTGTCGACGCTAATCAAGGTTAGGTCGAGTAGGTACGCGCAAGCGCTTTCATTTTTCCCCTCTTAGCTTGAGCTTGCGCGAGCTTAAACCGACCGGGTACACCGAGCTTCTCTGTTCACGAAATCCCTCTACTAACGTTTATTCTTATTGAAAACACCGAGTCTTGCTTTTACGCGACTACTACCCTACTCACCCGCTTCGTATAGGATCTTACCCTTAAATGAGCCAGTTTATTCTAATATTACATACTATTGTGTATTACTTCTTTATATTAAATACTTCAATATTCGGATAAGTATCTTCCGTTTGCGAGTTTATCGTATTAACATATATAGGATGTTATGCGTTATTTAATATATATTTATAATTTTATTTCAATTAACTAACTATTGATTAGATCAGTATTTATATAAATCAATGTATATATATTTTGTTCAGTATAAATAATAATTTTTCAATATATCTACAATAAGGGCAAACACGACATGGGGTTGCGTTATACAGGCATCTCTCGTTTAATCACGGTACTTGTTAAACACGTTTTCGATATTACACAGTACTAAATTTCAGATTATTATAACACGATTTTAAATTCTTATATTAAAAATATATACTTTAAATCTATGTATTGATACATGCGTAGTACATTTTGATACTTCATTATAAATACCGATAGGTTTTTGTATTAATTTCTGTGTAATACTGACATGAGCACTTCTATTAAATATATTGATCTTTTATTATAAAAATACTGACCTAATAAATAACTTTATCTCTTAACATAATTCTTATCTTTTTCTATAAAGTCAAGAAAAAAAAGAAAACAAATCTACAGCATCCCAGCTAAATAAACGTGAGAGATCCTTTAATACATCTCATAAATATTTTATTTCATCATCATCATCATCATCATCATAATCATCATCATCATCATCGACTATGTACTTATATACACAGCCAAAGAACACAGAATGCGGGGGCGTTAGATTAGTAATCATAGTGAAGCAGCGGTGCCGGTAGACGCACACGATTACTACGACTCGACTTCGTTCGTGGTTGAGTCTCGGTCTCGACGAGTAACTCGCATTAACTGCTCTGATATGAGATCCCGAGACTAACCACCAACTACGAACAATCTAGCCATCAACCTTAAACGGAATATATTTACGCTTGGTATGTGGCTACTGGCTATGCAACGCGTGCGACTAAATTTCTCTCGTATCTCAACGAATTACGTCAGCATCCGTTGCTCTCCGACCCCTCCTTAAAACATTTTTGTTTCTTCCTTTTTAAAAAAAAAAAAACTAAAAACATTACCACAAAACTTAAGACATTAACGCGAATTACAATGATTCTAGTGTCTAATCTAATCTGTTTCATTTAGAATCAGAAAATGTAACTTTTATCATACCCACGAATTGTATTTTTTGTTTAGAATATTTATATTTTAATTTTATTATTATTATTAATAATAATTTTAAGATAGAATGATTATAATAATTGTAGGTATTAGAATGACTGTGTATACTTTGAAAGATTTAAATAGCAACTTTCACTGAGATGATTCATTTTCTTTTTATTTTATCAAGGTTTCGATATTATCGTGAATTTATTATATGAACTAACTTAAACGGTTGCTAAAGAAAACGTTGATTAATAATTATATGAACAATTTATTATTATTTTGAGGTTGTTGGTTTTTAGATAGAGATTACAATGTAATACTTTCTGCCCTTATAACTTTTTCTCAGAAATATAATTGTAAACGATGATGCATCTCTTTCAACTGTTAGATCCCATTTGTTAGAGGGTAGGGAATCTTTGAATTAAATTTCCAAGGATCAACCTTCGTTGTCAAGAGCCCGCACTTTGCCTTACTTTCATTATTACTATCATCGATAACATCAACACGCATCAATGAGTAAAATCTTACAAAAACCTTGACAAAATCATTGTCACCATTACGATAGTTCAAAGTCTTAACTAGTATAATACTTAAATCCAGATTATCTTTCATATCTTTCAACGAGTATTATTTAATAAACAAATAATTTCGTGAAAATTGAAGATAAGTCAGTCAGATAATTTGAATTTCTTAGCTTTGCGTTTGACTTAGAAAAGTAATTAAAAGTAATGCAAAGGGGATATAGGAATGAATCATTTTCCAAGACCTTTAGAAAGTGTTAAGTTATTTCTCAAAATAAACTTTCGGTATCGCCAAATTGAGAGAAAGTTTTTTTTTACCTAATGTAAGAGTTTGATCGTTTCAGGAAGAATCTAAACGGGGGTTGTTGTATGCTTGTTAGCTTGGTTAAACTTTCATCTCTTTCTATCTATTTCCTATCTTTATCTATCTGATTCTCTTCTTCTATTTCCTTTCTCCCCTTTCTTTTCAGATGAGATTTACCGACGATCCACCACGAAGGTCTCAGCCAAGGTTTATTGAATAATAACACTAAGATTACAGTTCTAACCGGTGTATCTCGATCTCCAACCGAACATCACGACTTTATTCTCTTTGACCCGAATTTGCCGCTAAGATTTTAAAATAAAAATAAATTGGAACGCAAGTACGCTCGTTTTCAATTTACTACGAACAAGAGAATTATGTTTAATATGATTTTTAACTCGAAGGTATGCAATTTCTTTCTTGATGTGCAACAATTTCAACTTGTTTCTCTCTCGTTCCATTAAGAATGAACTTTAATGATCCTAAGTTTGAATCGTGATATTAGGTTTGGCATAAAATAAATCTCATTATATTTACGTTTAATTCAAGATGAAAATAATGAATTTCTTTTTATCCCCCAACTTGTTAATGTCATATAATTGAGAAAATAAAATAATATTAGAGGAAGGTTTTGTCATAGAAATTTGTTCTGGGAGAGAGAAAGAATGTCGTTTTAAGGGTCGAACGAGATACTAAAAAAAAAGATCCTGTTCTGAACGATTTGTACTACGAAGAAAACGGTCCTTTCCTATTATTCTTTTGAGCATGTATAAGTCTCTTTCACAGGTCACGATTATGTGTATTTTCTTTTCGATGAGTTCTTAGGGTTTATTATTGAAGAATTTTACCTGAGCAGGTATACCTGGTCAGGTAAAAAAGGATCACCTGTCTCGTTTTCTCTCTCGTTTCTTTTCTATAAATCCTTTTATTACGAATCAATTTATTTTCCTTTTCCTGGTATTGTAACGTAAACTATTGGATTATGTTTGGGAGAGTTGAAACATACAAAAGATCTCCTTTCTATTTGATTGATTAATTAATCGATGTACCAGAATATTTATATTATTTTATTATATTTAAATATTTAATGTATGTGGTATATAATTTATTCAATATATAATATTAACATATTGTAGAGTACTTTTTGAATTAAAAATAAGAGCAATTCAATATATTATATTTTATTATTGCAACCAATATATGTCAATTCTATATTTTGTATCGTATTTTTATTTTACATTAATTAGCTCCATTATGTTAAAACAAAAACTAGTTAATTATTTATTTAAATGCAAGATATAAATGTTGACATTATTTATTAACCAATCTAATATATTTATACTACACTATAGCATCCCCTCTAATACAAACTGCACTTATAGAATTGTGTTGTGATTATAAAAAGGAACTCGTAAAACAAAGACAAAGACTAAAGTTGTATTATTCTTGGGTTAACCAATATTTCGAAAATTTTAATTAAAAAAAAATACTAGTACGTTTTTTATTTACAATTAAATATAAAATGTAGAAAATGTCGACATTATTTATTGACTAACTCAGTAGAGTATATCGAATCAATTTTCGAACGATTTTATCGTAGCAACTGTTAAACGCGCATATTATTAATTTTGTCCTTCGTGATTTCAAAAGATCTTGTTAAACGTTTAAACCCGAGTGAGAGGAGTTGCCTACCTTCGAACGCGATATGATTTTTCCATAAAAACACTTTTACTCTTTACGTATAATTCAATCATTTACTTCTAACTAGCAGACTTATTTTTTCCCTTCTTTTTCCCCTGTTTAACTTTTTATCCTTTTATTTTTGTTTTGTTTTTCTAAGAAAAATAATTATACGATGACGCGAATAAGGATATCTAATAACTTAATGTATATTTGAAGATATATACTTTCTCATATCAATGCAGACTAATGAAAGTTAGGAAGGAAGTATCAAATTGTATAAACGTTGCAGTGTTCATTGCATCCGTTTGATGTGTTAGTTTAATATGTAGTATCATTACAATTTACCGATCGATTCTTACCAATTGTTTTCATATTGGATAAATAGTTTTATTCTTTTTATTTATTTTCCATGAAATAAAATAAAGAAAAAGTTGTTTAAGATTACATTAAGCAACAGGTAAGACTGATTAGTGTCTTATATGATAATTTCTCTTAATTTCTATAAATAAATTTTTATACTTTCCTATAAAATAACTTTAGGTTGTAAAATACTAAAAATGTAGAAATTCATGTATTTAATGAAACCAAATCTCTGTAAATGAATCTGAAATTCAGAAGGAACTACAAAATATTGTTATGCAATGATCATTAAGTATATGTGTTTATTCATGTGTATATAAAAATATTATTGAATAAATTTTCACACACACACACAAAAAAACAAAATTCTTTTTGTATAGCAAAACGAAAAAATGAATAACGAGTATTAACAAATATATATTTAAACAATAATAATTATAAATTTGGAATGTAACATTTTTCAACCCAGTATAATTAGAAATCAATTTATCTTCGAAATATTTGTGGATTAGAAATAAAGCTTTTTATAAAAAATAAATAAAAGAGAAACTTTCTTTAATTTTAACGAAATACAGACAAAAAATCAAGAAAGTATTAATATTATTAATAAAAAGAAAAAAAGTATTAATATTAATAATATTAAGAAAGTATTATAGATGCAACGATAAAAGATATTTGAAAATACGCGGTAGATTTCGCGCGGCGTTCGATCGAGTTCGATTCCTCGTAGCACGTTTGACCGGTCTGTCGACGGAAATAGCCGAAGTTAGAGCCGAAGGTTGACGTAAACGATCGAAGTTGTACGATGTAAGCACGCACGATCTTCGTAGCGGGAGTCTCGAACGGTGCGTCTAACAGTTCGAATCCAGCTTTTCGCGACGAACAAACTAATTCTTGATAGATCGATCGATCGATCGATCGATTTATTTATCTTTCGTTCAGTCAGTCCAATCATTATTCATTCAACTAGTTGAGAGAGAAAGTCGAGTCTCGATTTCGTTTCGTTTACGTTACCATTTGATTTTAAATTAAACTATGACAAAGTGTGACGAACAACAATTGCCAAGTACCCAAAAAAATAAAAGGTGTAGGTGAATTTTTGTGATAAAAACTAATCGAAGAATAATTGAAGAATAATTGAAGAATAATTCAAAGAAAAAACGAAAGTATATATTCAAAAGTTATAAATCAACTGGTAAAAGTGATAACGGTGACAAGAATAAAGATCAAACAGAAGAAAATACCCAATAAAAAATATTACCGGAGCCAAACATTACAGTTTCGAAAGTGTCAATTATTTGGAAAAAAACTTTGATTGATCTGTCATCTTTCTCTTCGTCGTCTTCTTTTAGCAGAAATCGACACGAAGAATCGAGGTAAGTTTCTGCCGGTTTCTAACCGCAACTCTGTTTC
This sequence comes from Mischocyttarus mexicanus, assembly GCA_023678845.1. Taxonomy (NCBI): domain Eukaryota; kingdom Metazoa; phylum Arthropoda; class Insecta; order Hymenoptera; family Vespidae; genus Mischocyttarus; species Mischocyttarus mexicanus. The sequence continues at coordinate 15,793 of JACGTP010000131.1, read as the reverse complement.
TATTTGACGATACAACGAATACGTTTTGGCATGGTACGCTGTATTGTCGAGGTTACGAGATCTTTTATAATTAATATTTTCATTTAATTTATTAACATTTACAAATATATATATCGTATATGTGTAATTGAAGATGCATTTTTTGAAATGTAATCTACGAATTCATAGTAGGGAAAAATATTTTTCGTTTGTTTTTTAATAATTGCACGAGGCACGGTGACATCTAGCGGGGATCAAACGTAAAAGGAATTATTTAAAATCTTTCTTTTTTAAAAATTAGTATAAATTTTTCTTGTTGTTTTAAAATATGGAAAAATATACGAAAAAAAAAATACTGATTAATCGTCACGGATAACAGGTTCTTTTATTTTTATTCATAAAAATATAATAAGGAGTATAATATGAAATGGAGCAAATTTAAATTCAATTATATGCATTTTTTGCTTCATTTCATACTTGGCAACTTAATAATTCGAAGTTTCATTTGTAATCTGTTTTAATTGGATTTGCAGTTAAATTATTGGAGATTTTAAATAACATCGACAAATAATATATTCATACAACGATAATCGTAATTCATAGTAATCGAATGGAATTTGTTTATTATATAGATTTATAATAAAAAATATTCTTCGCGTTTGTTATCTTTTATTTATTTATTTATTTATTTATTTTTTATACGAGTGTAGGCGTATAAACACGTTTGCGCAGTTAGACGTGAATGAAATCTTATGATTTAATGATCTAATCATTTGTCTAGATATAATGGGACATATATTATTGGATGGTTATATAAATAGAAGTACTTGTCGAAATTATAGAGAGGGTGATTCCCCTTATAGGAAAGTGCAAATAATACGGAAGTACGACGTATCTATATGTACGTCGAATATGAATTAGGTGAATTTGAGAAGGACAAGAAAAACCAATAATCGATCGATGATCTATGAATCAATGTATTTTTGAAATATTTCAATATGGGTATGCATGCAAGAATCTGATCTTTAACTAAAGTAATTTTATGAAATATTTCTTTTTAATAATTTTATATAAACATGGGCTTGCATTTTATTTTTTTGTAGAAATATTAAGAAATATAAAAATATTTAGGAAACTTTATAGAATATATGGATTATAGAATCGTTCAAATCATACAAAATATGTAATATTAAAATTGAAATATTTAATAAACAAAATAAATAATCGATCGAAGATTTAATCAATGTACTTTTGGAATACTGCAATGTGCATGCAAAAATCTGATCTTTGACGAATTTTATGAAATATTTCTTTTCAATATTTTTATATAAACATGTGCTTGAATCTTATTTTTTTGTAGAAATATTAAAATACATAAACAAGTTTAGTAAACTTTATAAAATTATATATGCATTATAGAATCATTAAAATATTATACAAAATCTGTAATATTAAAAATGAATTATTAATAATTCGTAAAAATTGAATGGTCACTTATCAGAGTCTAGCATGCTACTATGAAATTAATTATTCTTTGTACGATAGAGAAGGGGTTGGTGGTGGGGGAGGAAAAGGATCCATCATTGAGATTTTGTATTAGAAACACGTTTTAAAAGAATTTTCGAAAGTTGCTGGGAAATGCAACAGAGCAGTAAAATCAGAACGCATTCAACGCGATGTGCGTTTGAGTTCGTTGCTCAGCCATCGAAGTGTATGAAACACTTTACGCCAATTGCAATTATTATACCTGTATTATTTGATTATATTTTTTTAATAATTATAAACTACCTTTGAAATGATGTTTATAGATAATTATCTCATATTTTTACGAGCTCTTATATTCACACATAGTTCACGTTATTTTATTTGAACGATAGGCAATAATATCGACAATATTATTTCGCATATGTTTCATAGAATTATGGTTATTTCTATTTCTTTTTTCCTGTTTTTATAATCCGTATTTTTTCGTTTACCAAATAAATATCAAATATCTATGATCTCATTTCACATATGTTAAAAACACGTAACGAATGATATTTAAAATTCACATAGAATAAAATAAAATAAAATAAAAATTATATTTATTTTTTAACGATTATTATTAAATTATATTTTATGTTTATACTCACACAAGATAAATTAGATGACATTTGAGATGATATTTGAGATGATGTTTTCTTTATCACAATACGTTGATCCAAATGATATTTTTTTTATAGAAACAATGGATTTCAATTGAACGTAAAATTTTAGGTATTTTCAAGATTAATCAAAATCAAACATATCGAGTAGAATGATCCAGAAGTTTTAGAAACGTGTCGTTACAAGTGTGTATTACTGACAAGTCAAGTAACTAGTTAGTCTATTCCCGCATTTATTAATAGAAAGCGAACGTGGAAATGATGAAACTTTCATATTACATTATCATAGTAAGCTAATAATTAGTTAGTCAAGAATCAATACTTTCGACAACAATCATATGTTTAATTAAATTTATTAGATCATTTTTTGGAATTTATTTTATGTTTTAAGCAAAAGATTTCAATTACTATTCTCAATTAATTTTTTAATACGAGAAACATTGTAATCAAAAATTAATTTATTTCGAGTTATTAATACAAGTCGAAGAAAAAGGAACTAAATTGGTTAAGAAATTGTTAAGAAATTTGTTGAAAAATTGTTCGAAAGATGAAATTTTAAATCGAAGGTATCGAAGGTATCGGATTTAATCGAATTCGATCGAATACGAATCTAACATACGAGTATGATTTAAAATAATGATAAGTAATTAATAATTATAATAGAAATAAACATTTGTAGTAAACATAGTTGTCCTATTTCTCGTTCGAAAAGTTCATTTTCATAGATCATCGTAGATCGTGAAATATCGAGATTGAATCGTGAAGAAGGAAAAAAGAAAGAAAGAAAAAGAAGAAGAAGGAAAGGTTGAAGTCATCGTCAAAGTCAGTGAAAGTATTTTTCAAGAGTTAAGATAATCGAGAGAGTTTTTATTGATGCTTATAATCACTTAGGACACATTCGATTTGAATAAATTAAAAGTTATAGATTCTATTATACATGTTATGTATATTAAACAATTATTTATGTGTTATTACTTAGAATCATACTCGTGTGCGAGAATTTCAGTCGATCGTTTTAATCCAACAACAACAAAAAGTTCGATAATATATTTCATTTGTATTAAAATATTGAAGTAAAATTTCTTAGGTGACTGTAATGATAATATTTTATGAAATTGTATGAAAAGAGAGGAACCAGTATATAAATTTGGAGAGAGGGAGAGAGGGAGAGAGAGGGAGAGGTTGAGATAGAATCCACATGATCAATCGTTAGTTAAACAAAATTAGGGAAAATTCTAATTCAAGTGTGGTGTATTTGTGTGAGTATGCATGTATGAGGGTGTGATATACTTCGAGAGTATTCGATATACCTTAAATGATTGTTAATTACTCGAAGGAAATGAATATTCTAATCTAAAAGGACGAAATATAAATTAAACTAACCATCTTCTTCGAAATCCACCGTTAGACTGGGATATTGTTCTCTGTGAAAATACTTTTATTGAAAGTTGATTATATGATTTCGGAGGTGGTAAATTCTATTTATCTCGAATTTGATTTTCGTTACACATACGTCACGTGTACAAGAATTTATTCTATGTGAGTGTACGTACATACACGTCTAAATCTAACAAAAGATTAATCGTTAAATACTGAAAGTTATATAAGAATGTTTTAATTAATATTTTCAGTAATGAAATCGTATGTCAAGAATTTATCTAAAAACATATAAAAATAAAGACCTACTATAATTATTTTCTATTTTAAAATACGTTTAAATGTATCTAATGTTTAAATCAATGTGTATATGTGTTTATAGAATGTTAAATAAAAGTAAGGTGTATTAGAATAGTGGACATATCCAAAATAATTGTTAATTAATCGAAGGAAATGAATATTCTAATCTAAAGGCACGAAATATAAATTAAACTCACCATCTTCTTCGAAATCCACTGTTAAACTAGCACGTTGTCTTCTGTGAAAATACTTTTATTGAAAGTTAATTATATGATTTCGGAGGTGGTAAATTTTATTTATTTCGAATTTGATTTTCGTTACACATACGTCACCTTTACAAGAATTTATTCTATGTGAATGTACGTACACACACGTCTAAATCTAACAAAAGATTAATCGTTAAATACTAAAAAGTTATAAAAGAATGTTTTAATTAATATTTTGGTCCAGTAATGAAATCGTATTTCAAGAATTTATCTAAAAACACATAAAAATAAAGACCTACTATAATTATTTTCTATTTTAAAATACGTTTAAATGTATCTAATGTTTTAATCAATGTGTATATGTGTTTATAGAATGTTAAATAAAAGTAAGGTGTATTAGAATAGTGGACATATGCTAAATAACTATTAAATTATTAAAAGGAATGTATATTAAAATCTAAAAGCTCGGAATATAAGTTCGATGTACGTCCTATTTGAAATCAGCTGTTAGACTGGCTCGATATCATCTATCAAAGTTTTTTTTTTCGAAAGTTGTTTACACGATTATCGGAGGGGATTAATTCTATTAATTTCGAATATTATCCTCGTTACACATGCGCTACTTGTAGGAGATCTAATTCTATACGCATGTGTGTGCAGATAGACGTTTTAATCTAACAAAAGATTTATCAAAGAGAATTAAAATTTAGGAAAGCATTTTTTTTATTAATAATTTGATTCAGTAACGACACCCGGTTCATACCATTTATCTAAAATATAATATATATATATTAAGTATAATCATTTTATCTTTCATTAATTATGCGTAAAACAGAGAAAAGAATAAGTGTCTGATATGAAACAAGGAACTATATTTTTAATAGACAAAAATTTATTTACGTTGAAAATGTCGAGACGCGTTTGCATATTAGAAAAGAAAAGAAAATACTCGAGTGTTTGAAAAATAAATCAAAAGAATAGAACGGTAACTAGCCGAGGTGTAATTGATTATTCATCATTGTGAAATAAATCCGACACTTGATCATATTTGAAAATCCTTTTAAATTCTACGGATGCAACAAAAGTTATTCGTGTGAACTATGAACGCGTACCGTACAATGTCCTGTTCAAAAAATTCTACAACGTTACGATTACCTATTAGAATTTTTTAATACTAAACCTACCACGTGCGGTAAAGTGATTGAAGAGATTGAAAATTATGATCAGCTTACACTTACAATTAGATGTACTTGGTTCCTTATATCTAATGCTGCCATATCCATATCCATAATTGCTGTATCCATATATGGTATATATGCACTTTTCAACACTACACACACAGCCACGTTCACGTATGCATATCACTTGCATAGGACGAAAACACGCACACGCGTATACGCGACGTGAAATAAATGACATATTCTTAATATTATTGTTTCACCTTCCGACGCTCGAAGAAGACTAACGATTATTATGAAAAATAGGTACGAATACATTCGACAATTACCGAACATACACGAAGGTCAATTACAAATCTAACGACGAAATGACAACGTTCGGTTGTTGACACCGGCCGAGGAGTGACGGAGAGAAGCGAACGTAAACAAAAGATTGAACGTTCAACTAAGCCGAGAGTTAAGGAATGTTTTTTTTTGGGTATTTCATATATAACGAATTTCCTAGAATTCACCGAAAGATATACGACCATAACCAATGTTGAGCTCGTTTGACTTGGACGTACACCTATCTTCCTCTCAATACAGTCAGTACGTATGGAATTATTACTTTATTTTTGTACAGCTGACCTACTTTTGTATCGTTGACTTATTTTTGAACAGCTGGTGATAAATTTTTATTTTATTTCTTAATATTTAGATAATTAATAAGTATATTTATGAATCATTTATATTTATTAAATCGATTATTTAAAAATAAATAAATTGACAATACAAAATGACTAAATGAAATCGAGAAGCGAATTCGAGTAGAATTGAAATAACAAAGATGATTTAATTTAAATCTGAAAATATATAAAATAAAAATATATCGAAATTATTTGATATTTTGAATTACGTTAGAAAGAATGTAGTAATTAAACCAATATATACGTGTTAGAACAATCTTAAATATAAAAATGGTGTATTAGAGTAGTAGACATATGCTAAATAATTGTTAAATTATCATAGGAAATAATTATTATAATTTTAATGTAATAAATTTAAGTTCTGTGTACCTTCCTCCTCGAAATCCTTTGTTAAATAAAAGTAAGTTGTATTAGAATAGTGGACATATCCTAAATAATTGTTAATTAATCGAAGGAAATGAATATTCTAATCTAATAGCACAAAATATAAACTCGACTCACCATCTTCGAAATCCACCGTTAAACTGTCTCGTTGTCCTCTGTGAAAATACTTTTATTGAAAGTTGTTTATATGATTTCGGAAGAGGTAAATTCTTATTATGACGAATATTATTTTCCTTCAAATATGTGTAACCATCGGAGAGTCATGTAAACAACAATCAACGAGTGGATTTTCATAGACTTTCATAACGGACCACAAACTAGTCTAACGTGGGATTTCAAAGAGGACGATACATCGAATTTGTATTCCGTGCTTTTAAACTACAATCTACATTTATTTGGATTAATTATCAATCATTTAAGGTATGTTCCACACTTTGAATGTATTTTATTATTATCTCCAATATATTTTTAACGTTTTTGATCACAGTGATGACTTTGAATAAAAAATTATCATCTAATGAAATATCAGATCGAAATTATTTAATAGATATATCATTTTTAAACAAATATAATTTTTATTATTCTTATTTGAATGGTTAAAAACTGATTCTGATACTTAAAAATAATTTTAAATAACAGTAAAAACATTGCATGATCAATAATGCGTTACACGTAAATAAAAACCATGTATTCTTTAATAAAATTGATCATCTTTCGTTATTTGTTTAATTCATTTGTTACAAATAACAAACTTTAAAGTTAAATTCATGAAATATTGATATTAAGGGTATGTACTAATGGTATTTATTTCTACATTTTGTGTCATTTTAAATACATTACATACAATAGTTTTGAAGGAAAAATCTAGTAAGCATAACTTTGTACGATTTTATGGAACACTCATTATACATGTGTATATAAATCAATTGGTTATTTTCCACATGATAATACGAGTTTCACTAGCCTGGAAGCTACCCACATACTTGTCTGTTCTTCTTTAAATATTATTTTAAATCATATTTCTGTGTGATTTCGAATGAATATCGTGCGAATCTTAGTTTTTATTCGACTTATGATACGAAAGAATTATTTAAGAATTATTAAATTATGTCTGTTTACCGTGATCTTGAAATGTTCTTGTTCTTGATTTTCTTTATCCTTCTTTGTTTTTCCTTTTCGACGATCTATTATTAAAGAAAGATGGTATGGGTAAATGAAAAGAAAAGAAAAGAAAAAAAAAGGGGTAGATAGAAGAAAACGATCAGCTCGGTGATGTGCGTCGCGCCGACGACAACGTCGGGTCAATCAACCGTCAGTGTTTATACTCGTTTGAACAACGACCCCGTAACAAATTGTTACCTCAGTTATATACACCGAGGGGAATTATCCGTCGTGCTTGTTCTACCAACGAATCACCCAGAGTTTCTGCCTTGTACAGTAGACTCCCTATGTTTTATATATCGTAACGTTGGATAAACCAAGCCTTAATAATCTAATATTTTCCTTTTACGTTTAATACTTTTTTCTCTTTTTTTATTTCTTTTTAATATTTCCTCAAGGTACAAAAAAGAATATATTAATCAAGTACCAACGTTGGAAAAATATATTGCAATATTAATCTTGCAGATTTAAAATTGTTTTATTTAATAAATCTTTTTCTAAAGAAATTAAAGTTCAAGTGTTCCAGAAAGTTGTAATCTTGGTCATTTTCTTTTTATTTTTTCTTTTAATATTTTTCATATTTTTTTTTTGATGATTTATCAATCTCTTATATATTGGAAAATACTTTTCAATTCGTATATACAGGATCTTTTTCTTCTCTGTCATCAAATAATATTGATTTTGATATCTCTACTTTCAATATGAATTAATCTTTTTTGTCAATTGATATTGGAGAAATATTTGTATGTATCAATAGTCTTAGTAATAATTGTAATCCTGGTTTTGATGGTATTCCTCTTATTTTTCTTATTTCCAGAATCTCATGGCTTATATTTAATAAATCTTTTCTAATTTATAGAAAACTTGTCTTGTTAAGCCTATTCCTAAAAATGATATGCCTTCTTCTATTAATAATTTGAAAACTATTTGTATTCAAAACATCATTTCTAAGATTCTGAGAAACTTGGTTAGTAGAAAGCTTTCTGCTTTGTTCAAAAATATTATTAATCAACAGTATCGTTTTTTCAAACTATGAACAACTTTCTTATTACTAATATTGAAAAAGGTTTTAAACTTGACACTGTCTATACGAATTTTCGTAAACCTTGACTGTATTGATTATTTTATATTACTTTACAAGCTTCATTTGCTTGATCTTAATAGCTAGAATAAGAAATTGAAAACTACGTTAGAAAAGAACGTAAATGTTAAGTAAGATCATCGATCTTGACATTTATGTTAGATTGTTCCTAGAGATTGTAAAATCTGGAAGAAAAAAGGAATGACATTATGCTGAATGATATTTGTATATTTTAATAGATCAGGGGAAAGTGATCTCACGTATACACATATAAACACATGTACACTTGAAAGAAGAGATAAATAGAAAGATGAATATGAATGATGATCTTTGACACAAATATTTGAAGTTCAGAAAAAGATGTTAACGAGATTGGATTCGATCAAATTATTTGTGTTTTTTTTCTTTTCTCTCGTTCTTCTCTCACGTCAGCTTCGTAACGTTGAAAATGACTTTCACTTTAGACGACGAAGTATATTGGCACACCGTGTGTATAACGTTCGATAAGTGTTCTTAAGTTGCTTAATAACATCGTGTAAGTTTACACGATGTAACGACAGGGTGAAGAAGGAAGATGGGGAAAGAAGGAGGAGGATGAGGAGGATGAAGAAGATGGGAAGGAGGAAAAGGAGGCCCTTGAAAGTGTCAACGGTATAAATCTCGTGACATCGATCCAGATTAAGAAATACGAGGGTGGGGAAAAATATTTATTTTGAAAGTATCTCGATTATCATATATCTGTTAATATAATATATTATAATTTGTATTTTTATACACCTAAATACTTAATAATAATTATGCAATTGTGTATAACTTCGTCAAACGTTTCTATAACATTTTAAATATGATTTTGTCACAATTTTACANTATTATTGATTCTATATTAGTAACTTTGCATTCGTCCAGAAAATTCGATTAGAAAAATGACAATTATTTGTTTTAATTGTCTCTTTATTTCCTATTCTTATTCTTTTCTTAACATTTGACAAGTTGCACGCAAGCAAACAAGACTATCCTTTACTCCCAATTCAATTTTAGTTTGTAGAAATATTTTCTAGTAAATATTAGTTGAAATTGTCACCTCGTCGTACCTAATCTTTTCTTCTTCTTCTGAATATGAATTTTTCGTGTGTGTTTAAAGCCTCTGTTATTCAGTTTCTGTTGACTAAATATTGTCTTTTCATTTTTTCAGTGGTCTTCCAATTGGTCTTCTGCTGTAAGGTTTATTGTTGTTACATTTATTGATTTATCAATCAGGACTCATTCGATCTACCTGCTCGTTCCATTCTTTCTTTCTTGTCTTTTTATCCATTTATTTATATTAAATAGAACTTGTAATTGAATTTAAAAAAAAAAGTGTTGATGAAATTTGTTCTCATCTTCAATATCGGAACGGATCATTTCTCTTTCTATAATAAAATAGATTAAAAAGTGATATTAAAGAAGAAGAAGAAGAAGAAGAAGAATAATAATAACACAAACACAACACAAGACTACAACATAAAGTGCGTTCCGGTTACGTGACTCGGATCGTTCCACCAGACCGGGCTCCTTACAAACTCAAAACTCGATATCTCAACGATATGCATATATGTATGTATATCTATGTATATCTATATACTTATGTATATAATACGTAGCCGGTGCTCACGATTCGCGTGCTTTCAAACCGGAAGAGATATCGAGAGTTTAATTTATCGGTTACGCGAAATCAACGACGACGATGAAGACGATGAATACGACGAAGTCGACTATGTTGCTCTATCGACGAACGATAATCTTGGTCTTTCTTCACTTTTTTTTTTATTAATATATACAGGATGATTCATAAAGAAATATAATAAATTGGTTACTAGATTTCATCCTTGTCTTTCTATATAAAAAAATTTTTGTACGAATTTGTTACGATTCTTAAAATGTTTCGTGAAAATAACAATCGTTGATTGTCAAATTAAATAAGTTTTAATTTTATTATAATAATTCATATTTTTTAATAGATAATTCATCAAATTTACGAAAATACACTTTTTTCTATATTTTATGATTAATATTTCTCGATGTTATTTTAAATACAAAAAGAAAGTTTATACAAACCTTTGATAGGTGCCATTAATTTATAGAACAATGATTATTGATTTAATGAAAATATTACTTTAAATTTTATTTAATTTTATTTAATTTATTTATTTAATTTTATTTATATTTAATTTAATTTAATTTATTTATTTAATTTTATTTAATTAATTTTTCTTTTAAGTTAATTTAAAAAAGTTTAGATTGAAAAAGTTAGATTTGTTTTTTCGAACCAGTAACAGACCAATGATTCCATGATTTAACTAAAACAGTTTTATTTTTTACAACTCACCTTTCAAGATTTAATCGAACTAATTTCCACCTTACACCCTTCCACAGGTACATGTACCCAATATCCTTTTATAGTCTTCAAAGGTTCTTTTGAAAAGGTTCTATCTGGATCGTGCAGTATCCTAAATATATCAGATTAATAGTGACTTTTAGGGTTTTACTTTTCTTTGGTAAACTCGATCCCTCATTCAGTCCCATAAGTTATTTATGGAGCTGGATATGGGTATCTGGTATGGTCAATTTATGGTGGCATTATTGTCAACGTAAAATCCACGGTGTTAAATTTAATTCTTCTGTACAAATGAATCAAATGCAACAACCAATCTAAAACGAAGATAGTTTTCTACGAATTTTTTAATTCAACGTACATTCTGAAATCATGTTTTATTATTTATGATATTTTTCTGTGAATCACCCTGTAAATTGTACTCGTTTCCTTTCTTCTATACTCTTTTACTTTTTCTATCTCTTTCTCTTTCATATGTGTACATGTAGAAATTCTTTTATCGAAGTACAACATTCACCAGCATTTCTCTGATTTAAATATGAACCCATCTCTTGTGTAACGTCTTATGCATATTTCTTTCTATTTCTTTCATTATTGAACTCACAAATCCGATTTTCTTTTAACAGAAAATTGAAATTCGTGATTTTTATTCTTTATTTGGATAGACAACGTATGTCTTGTGTGTTGTATGTGTGTGTGTATGAATTTATAAACAGAAATTCAATTTAATTCTTTGAAATACAATGACGAATCTGACTCGTCAAGCCCTTTTTACAATTATTATTTTTTAATGTTATTTAGGTGTTTTTTATTAACGTCAATCTGATTAATAAAAATCTTAATTTCAATATAAAATGTACTCTTTCTCAGCTTTCACGTTAATGTTCAATTGAGTGAAATTAAATGATGTTTTTTTGGTAGCATCAAGTTTCATTTAATTTGTATGTCAAGGAGTTAATATAAACTATTTTAATTTTAATTTAATTTACTAAACATTTAATTTAATTTACATTGAATTCATTAAAAATTCGGAGATCACAAAATCTCAAAATGAATTTAAATTACATTGAATTTATATGAAAAATTCGAAAATCTCAAAATTGATTTACTTTAAATTAAATTTATATTACAAATGTAATTTTCTTTTTACATTTTATTAGCTGTACCATTTTGTGGGTATTTATTTTTAAAATCTTCTTTTCTCTTTTATAGCTTAGCTTATAGAAAGTTGATTATTCATTTCATCTTATTTTTTCTTTAAATTTCTTTTTGAGAAACGTTAATGTTTTCGTAATCTAACTTTCTTCAAAGAAATTCATTCCCGTTTAAGTATTCATTTTTTAATTCACATTTTTTTCTTCTTCTTTTTTATTAATTCTCTCTTTTTCTATCTTCTTTTTAAAAATAATTTCTACAGATAATCATACACCAGTTCAATATTTCCCCAGAGAATGTAACTTTTGTGTTTGCGAATATGATCTAACTCGGGTAATACGAATGTGTAAACATTAATCTTGTCATTTAAAAGGTAAACATGTGCGATAAACTTGGTTAATAAATCTTTGCCAGTGGTCACGTTGACATCGTCTCATCAGCAATTATTTCTCGTAACTTTCGTTTATTATTACTATTAATATTTTTTGTCTATTTCTTTTTAATTTCAATTCGATATTTTCTCTTCGTCTTCTTTATGTTATTTTTAATTTAGATTTTTTGTTTAATATCTTTTGTCCTTGCAAAAATTTCCAACCCATTGCACCGAGTTTTTATTTTCGATTAGATTGATTTTCCCATTCATGCGTGTGTATGTGTGTGTGTGTGTGTGTATGTAATAGTATTTCCACATAATAATTAATTACAGATTAGGTCAAAAGTTGCCCCTTACGTTATTTTATAAATTAATTACTATTTTTACAGGAATTTTCAGGATTATAATTTATTTTTTTCTCCAAGATTACAAAACTGTTGCAAACCTTGAGGAGTCTTATTTTATTTTCTACTTTAATTCCAGAAAAAAAAAGATTTATTCTAAAAAGATTCTCCAAGAAAAAGTAATTCATTTAAAAAAAAAAAATCCAACCGCGGAAATTTTTGTGCGTGGCCAGCATTTCGTAAAGCTTCATTTTTTCAAATTAATTGCAAATGGGGAAATGGGAGGAAAGAAAAATTATTGCGAGAGGAATCGAGTTTACAAAAACAAAACAAAAAAAGCATCGATATTATTGAAACGATTGTTTGATGTGAAAATAATAATTTGCCTTTTTTTTAGGGTGGGAAGCAGGAGAGGAGAGGAGGTGTTCATATATGTGTGTGTGTGTGTGTGTGTGTGTGAGTGAGTGTGTGAAGAACGATTAAACCCATATTCCCCCATATTCCCGTGTTATCAAAATATTATACAATCATAGTTAAACATTGTCGAAAAAGCAAACTTATGTAGCCACGTAATTAACCGGGGAGAATCGATCGCCCGTGGGAGTTTGCGCGACACGCATAATTGCAATGTCCAAGAGAAAAAGATTAATTGCTATTTCCCAATTCGTGCGAGAGCACGTGCGTTGCTGTCGAGGTGTTCGAATACCAAAAAGATCGATCTTATCAAATTATCAAATAGAAACAGATCAAATCTTAACTGACTCGGGGTAGTATTATTTTCTCTATTTGTAAACAATTATAAATAACGATTCAAAAATATATTTGGAGTAGGACGTTGCATATCGGTGGTTCCTGAAATAAACACTTTGAGTGTTAAACGATTAAATATATTGTTGTAATAATATTATCGAATATTTAAACAAAAATGTTTCTTTTTAGTTTTTATTAGGGCTGTCAAGTATGAAATGGAGCAAACAATGCATACAATTAAGTCTAAATTTGCTCCATTTCATATTAATGGAGCCAAAAATGTACACGATTGAATTTAAATTTGCTCCACTTCATACTTGACAGCCCTAATAATTATCATTTTGTAAAAAATAACGTTTGTTTGAATCAATTAATAACGCATTATCCTTACATTTCATCTGGTTTTGAAAAATCAGGTAACGGGAAGAACGATTAAACTGTTTTTATAGGACGTTAAATTCATCCGAGGAAGGTTACCTTTTTTCCCCGAAGCGATGTTTTTTCATATACCTGGGTTCTTGGTTTAAAGCCAAGTGTCCTTATCCTCATCCTCATCCTCGTTCTCGTCCTCGTTCTCGTCCTCGTCGTTGACGTCGTTGGCGCCGTTGCACAGGTCAACAATTTCTTCTTTTTTTTTTTTTTCTTTCTCTTTCTCTTTCTCCCATTCAACCCCTTCTACTTCTTCTTCTTCTTCTTCTTCTCTTTTTTTTTATCTCTTTTTCCCTCGTATAAAAGCTGAGAGACGACCTGTTTTTTTTTTCGGGAAAAGTTAATCCCTTGCATTCCAAGAAAATCTTAGAACCCAATCGATCTTTCCTCCCTTCTGCAGCAGTGTTTTCTTCCTCCAACAAATTTTTATCCTGATTTCTCTTTCTTTACCTTCTCTTCCTTTTCCAGCAGGTTTAAAATTTTTTTTTTTTAATTTTAAATTTTTGTTTTTGTTATTTTTTCTTTGAAATTGATTTTACCATTTATTAGATTTTATTTTCTATATATATTTTTCTTTTGTTTATTTTCCTTTAGAAAATTTTTATCGAACATTTTTTTTTCCTTAATTTTTCTTTTCGAGATTTTTCCACAAAACTACAGATTCTTCTTTTCAGCCAATTGTGAAACTTTTCAATCGAGAATCCAGTATTCATCGATACTAAAAAGTACAATACTTTTATAGATTCGATACGTTTTACGTTGGTTGCAATAAATAAACCATTCCAAGTATTTTTACCAATTGAATACTGACCAAACTCTCGTAACGATTTATCGGAGTACTCTGTAATCAACACTCGGGTATAGAATACCATTGTTGCTATACGTCTGTCTTTCATTTTTATTGTGGAATATAAACCGTTGGATTTTTGCCGTTCGTTGTTTTCAATTGTTTTTTTAATAAAAAAAAAAAAAAAAAAAAAAAAAAAATACCGAATGTATTTCATAGAGTGTATTTAATCTGAGAGTAGGAATCCAAATTCCTGTTGATATTTGAAACGATATTTAAATGGAAAACTTATCCAATTAAATCAAAGATATGAATACCATGATTGAATTATTTTATTATTTTATTTCAATTATTGAAAAATATATTAGTAAGAGACAGACAATGCAATGTAATCTCATTTTTTATTTATATTGTTTAAAATATCATCTAAATTGTTTCAATCGTTCGTTAACTTTCTAACCAAAATGTATCCAAAACTTTGAAGTTTAATTCAAAATTCTCAGCATTTAAAAAGATTTAATTTCTTTGAATTTCTTATACACTTTATTGATTTCTTAATATTTTTTCGAGCTTGGTACAACTTCTAAACATAATTTTTAATCAGAGTACACTCACCGTATATCCCTGTTGATATTTGATACAATATTTAAATGGAAAACTTATCCAATTAAATCAAAGATATGAATACCATGATTGAATTATTTTATTATTTTATTTGAATTTTTGAAAAATATATTAGAAAGAGACAGACAATGCAATGTAATCTCATATTTTATTTATATTGTTTAAAATATCATCAAAATTGTTTCAATTGTTCGTTAACTTTCTAACCAAAATGTATCCAAAACTTTGAAGTTTAATTCAAAATTCCCAGCATTTAAAAAGATTTAATTTCTTTCAATTTTTTATACACTTTATTNGTTCGTTAACTTTCCAACTAAAATGTATTCAAAACTCCCAGCATTTAGAAATATTTAATTTCTTTCAATTTTGTATACACTTTATTGATTTCTCAATATTTTCTCGAGCTTGGTACAATTTCTAAAAATTATTTTTTACTCAGAGTACACTCACCGTATTCCACTGTC
>JACGTP010000130.1:184302-204259 GCA_023678845.1 Mischocyttarus mexicanus | reverse complement strand
CAAAAATGACGTCATATTAACGTCATATTAACGTTTTATGTTAACTGGGTATATATTAAATATTTTTATTATATATTAAATGTTTTTAATATATAGTACAAGCAAAAAAACAACCATTGGTATATTATATATATATTTATATATATATATATATATATATATATGAATGTATAATACGCGTAATATTAATAAATATATGTTTTACGTTTGTGGTACCAATATGGCGACTGCGACGGCGACAACGACGATGGCGACAAAATAATCGAATTTTGGATAATTCCATCACGGTATTTGAATATTCATTAATTGTTAGAGACACTACATTTTATTATTTACGATCACGCTATAATGGTGCGGAATAAATACATATAATATTGTCCTGTTACATTTAATTGCCAGTAGGTTTAGACATCACCCTTTTTTTATCTCTTATTTATTTAATACATATATTAGAATGACTCGTTTCAATTTTCGTAAAGTTTCAATTGTTACGAGTTAAACATTGTTTTATGATACTTTCTTGTCCTCCGAATTTTATATCATCTTTTATCTCGAAAAAAAAAAAAGAAATCTCTTCCAAATACATTTTTATTCACAAAATCGTTGTGCAATTCGTGTTCGTTAAATGAAATTTCCAATATTTCTTCGACACACATTAAATGTCCATTTTGGTTACTAATTTTCACCATGCGATTGGTTGTTGTTTATTTCGTCTTCTCGATTTTATTTTATTTTTTTTTTAATGGATTAAAAATTAAGAGTTTTTCGTTTTACATATTCTTCAGTTGACATTTTTTCAGTCTTTAAAAACATGACTGGTTTAAAGTTATGTCATTAAAGGATATTAGTATTAGTAATATTAGTAGTAGTAGTAGTAGTAGTAATAGTAGTTGTACACTATTATCATCTAATGATCGACCTGCGATCTTCCTTACTTACGTTCTTCATTGATTCTAATAATACAACTACACATTCGTCGACTAATTAATTAACATATTAACATACGATGATCGAACCTCGTGTTTCGATAGGACTACGCGTTCAAAACTTTACGCGAATAATCGATGATCAATCAATTATAGTATGCTTTACACTTGTATCACTATACTTTCCCAGTTAACACAAAACGTTAATATGACGTACGATTTACGTCATTTACGTCAAAAAATGACGTAAATCATACGTCATATTAACGTTTTGTTTTAACTGGGTTTACTATATACTTTTCAGAAATTTCCCCGATTCATTTATTTATTTATTTATTTATTTATTTATTTATTTATTTATTTATCTATCTATCTACCGATTGAATTAGATATCATTGTTCTCAAAATCAATCTCATTGAAAATTCAATACACATAATAGACGGGAGAAATGTTTTGCTGCTAAAAACATTGAAAGAAAATTAATGTATATGATTATTATACTAAACCTACTGGAGATACTTTTTGGAATTCTACTATATATGTATAAATATTTAGTGTTAACAATTTCTCATTAATCTCGCCGAATATAGAATATAAGTTATTTCAGTACGTGCCTTGAAATTCTTATAACTTACATGGATGATATTAACTTAATCGTTAAAAAGAAGTATTTTGAAACTATGATAATCGTATTGATGTATGAGGAAGTAAAATAAACATAAAGGAGGAAATAATATGATATATCAAAATAATCTTAGACTCATATTGATCACGAAAAAAAAATTATTAATTATGTAATTAATTTATGTACGACATTTAATAAAGTTCTCTCTCTCTCTCTCTCTCTCTCTCTCTTGCTCTCTTTTTCTCGCTCGCTCATCACATTTCTTTCTGTACAAATCATCATAAATCATACGAAATATACAATACAACTTATTTCTTCCTTTCTTTCTTTCTTTCGTTCGTTTGTTTTTTTTTTTCTATTTTTATACTAAATAGTACTGAATTGCCTATTTAAATGATATTCGATTAAATCTTAAAATATAAAAAGTGATTGATAAAATGCTAAGAAAAAAAAAAAGAAAAGTAAAACATACCTAAAGTGTTTCATAAATTATTATAAAACTCTCTCGTATTTTGATATATATATAAAAACGTGAGTAGTTTACAAAAAAAAAGAGATAAATTATGTATATGTATATATATATGTATATGCATTTTTGTATGTATGTATGTAAGTATGTATGTATGTATGTATATATAATTGAATTAATATTTAAAAAGAGACCAAAGGAATATATACGTATAAGAACTAACGAACAGGAAGATCGTATTCGACAGTCACGAAAAATCTGCAGCTAATAGTGCAAGACAAAGTTCTTTTGACAAAATATTTTTTCTTTACGTTTTAACCATTGACAATAATAATAATAATAATAACAATAATTAAGCAATAATAATTAAGAAATAATTTATAAAATTTCATCAGAGCTAGTTTGTTTTTTCTTTTTATTAACAACAAAGTTCGCTATTATCCAAATACTGAATTTAAAATAATAAAACGTAAGAAAAAATAATACAAACTGTAACTTGAAAATTGAAAAACCAGCTTGCTCTCTCTTAATAATTCCAAGCTCCTTCTTCTTCTACCTCTTCTTTTTTTTCTTCTTCTTCTTCTGCTTCTTCTGCTTCTTTTTAATCTTATCTTTTCTTGCTTTTTTTTTTATCTTTTATGAAAATTTTTGAATAAATTTGTTAATAAGCCAAGCTAGAACCTGCCATGTATCTATCAGCTACACATTTTATTATCATAATAATAATAATAATAATAATAATAATAATAATTATCCGTTGACAAATAATTTTGGTCTTCCTCGAAAGTATGCAATAATAATTGCACTGCATTTGAGAAATCTCTTGCATAAAGATAGACTAGCACTTTAATGTGTACGCTGCTGCTTCAATCTTCGTCTCTCAAAAAAAAAAAAAAAAACACTATTACTTTTCCTACTACTTCTCTATCACTGTACACGGCAACTTCTTTTTACATAATATATATGGAACATTTACTCGGCGTATGCAATTTAATATCTAAATTTTGACACCAATATATATTCAAGTAAAAATGTAAATTATTTTTTAAAAAAATATCGCTTATATTAACAAAATCATGAAAAATACCTTTGATCTATTTCTAATAGGAAAAAAAAAAAAAAAAAACATGCTTAATATTAATTTAAATATTTATCTACAATCAACTGCTTACGCTGAGCAAATTTTCAATTAGACCTTTTGCAACAGTATTTTTATCTACTATATATATATTTATATATATATATATGTATATTAGGTTGTCAAGTATGAAATGAAGCAAAAAATGCACATAATTAAATTGAAGATTTGCTCCATTTCGTACTTGACAATCTAAAAAAATCATCACTGATTCAGGGTACATTTATAATTTTTTTTTGTTTTTACGAGCATCCTATGTATGATCTTATTTTTTTCTTTCATTCTTTCTTTTTTTTTGTTAATCTTTTTAAATATCTTAGAGAATTAAATTAAGATTAATCGTGTATACATAATAATGAACTATCTAATTAAGATGTTCGGAATAGTTACAATAAAGAGAACATTTATGAAATACCCCATATATATATATTCGTTTCTTCGTTCTCATCATTAACTGTCTCGAAAACTCCATAGAATTATGATTTTTCTCTATACGCATATATACATGTTATATAGTTTTTTTTTTTTCATTTTTTTTTTTTATTTTTTCCTCTTTTCCTTTTAATTATTATTCTTTTTTTTCCTATTCATAGACATACGTAATGTATGCAAATTCACGTCACTTGATATCTCAAAATGACGTAATTATTATCATTTTTTTGTTTTGTTTAATGAATTAATTATAACATTATTTAGTTCATTAATCATTATTATTATTATTATCTAATACTTTAACATAGGATAAATTGTGAACTTTTCCACTTGGACCAAAACCAATGATTTCTATAAAAAAAAAAAAAAAGAAAATAATATATGATAAATACGGATATGCTAGATCGATGCCCAATGTAAACTATTATTTGAATAAATCTCTTTTGCATGGAGAGAATTTTACATGCTTTTTTTTCTAATCCTTTTTTTTATATATATAATTTATCGTAAAACAGATACCGATATATATATATATGTAAACAGCCAATCGTATATACCCTAATCTAATCATCCTAAACGTTTAGAATCACACTAAACTCCATCATCATTTTCTTCGATTATAATCCTCCATCATGCCTTTTTATCCAGGTTTCTTTTCTTTCAGCGTGATTATAATAAATAATTATTACAAAAGCTTTTCCGAAATGCACACTCGCAGAAGGAGCTATTTTTTTTTTCCTTTCTTCTTTCGACAATTGCATAAATATGTAAGAACAGCAAATCCAAATGTAGTTAGTAGTAGCAGCAACAGCAGCACATACACACGTATACACGACGTTTGTGCGATTCTAAACGGTAATTTATTATATAATAACAATGATTATAAATTATCGTAATCATCATCATCATCATTATCATCATTATCATCTCGAGAGAGAACAGCACATCTTGGTTTACAATTTTTGAAATGACATTTAATAAACAACGCAATACTTCGAAATGGCAAATTGTAACATACGAGTAGCAGATCCCAAAGATCGAATAATCGCGCAAGAATAACAATGATTGAAATATTATTGATCATATTCACAGTGAGAGAGACGAACACAGCGTCTGCTTTTGAACGAAGTTCGAAGGTTGATATCAACAACGGTTAGATCATTTCGAACCTAGATCGATATCAATCAAAAGGGCATATTTTCTAAGCATATTACACAGTATTTACAAAATCGGTGCTTCCTTTCCATCATTCCATTGGAAATCCTGAAACAGAAATTTTTATGGTTTTTCTAAGAAACATTTCAAACAGACGTAATACCTCTATTTGATCAAATTATGAATGGAGAATAGTAAACGATTATAAAACTATAATTTTAATTAACATAAGTATATGACGTGTGTATGTGTGTGTGTGCGTATGTGAATATGTATGAGTGTATATATATTAATCACAATTTGTTCTATTATTCTGCTAAGTAGCGTGAAATTAATCATATCTATTTAATTCAATGAACCTTTACGTCAACTAATTCAATTCCATTCGTACGGTTATCATAATTATATTAATCACAGACATGAAAAGCATTAAAAAAACTTATTAATATGGGGTACATCTTACTGAAAATGAATAACATAAAATATTATTAATACGATCAACGTTTCTCTCTCTCTTTCTCTCTCTCTCTCTCTCTCTCTCTCTCTCTCTTCAATCATAATTTTGGAATTTTTGTATTGTTTTTAACTGAATTTTGTTAAAAAAAAAATAAATAAAAGATCGATTTGCGGTGTCTATAGACTGTGGTAAATGTTTTAAACANAGCATTAAAAAAACTTATTAATATGGGGTACATCTTACTGAAAATGAATAACATAAAATATTATTAATACGATCAACGTTTCTCTCTCTCTTTCTCTCTCTCTCTCTCTCTCTCTCTCTCTCTCTCTCTTCAATCATAATTTTGGAATTTTTGTATTGTTTTTAACTGAATTTTGTTAAAAAAAAAATAAATAAAAGATCGATTTGCGGTGTCTATAGACTGTGGTAAATGTTTTAAACAAATACCTAGTCTCTTCATAGAGCACCAAAAGGATCTAGTTGAACAGCATTGCCTTGTGGCTGAGCAGCAGGTTGTGGATGCTGCTGTTGCTGTTGCTGTTGAAGATTAGCACCCATCATAGGATTCGCATTAGGCATCATCATTGGTGCAGCTCCACCCGCAACCATCATACCACCACCTCCAGCAGTGGGCCCTGGCATTGCACCCATCATCGGCCTCATACCTTGCATACCTTGCATGCCCATTGGCATACCTTGCATACCCTATAGACACCAGAAATGCGTCATGAGAAGATAATAAGAATGTGCATCCTCCTACCCGAAAAACTGAGTATTTACAAAATTCAATTTCTTTATTTTTGTCAGCATTCAGAGAGACTGTACACATAAAAAGAAAAAAAAAAGGAAACTATTTATAAACACGATTTATTTTTGTATTAAAAAATTGTTCTAAGTGTTATTTACACCTAAGAGATAATTAGATAATTAGATAATTAGATAATTTTGTGATGTGATTGTTTTCTATTCGATTCTAAAATCAAAGCATTCGTAGTGCTAAGCCAAACAAAAACAAATATTGTAACTTAAATGCGGTCTAATCAGTTCTGGGTAACATTCATACAGCTTGATATAACATTCACTTTGTGTAGTATTATTTGGAATGAGTTAGTGACAAAGTTGAAGATAGCACATAGACAGTAGTTGTAGAGTGAGGGATGAACAAGTACTATACAATGAGGAAATGCAACATCAAATTCTTTAATGCAGTGGTATTAGAGATAAAACATTGAACTCCAAGTTCATCGAAATAAATGTTTATAATCATTGGATAAGTTAGACAATTCATACCACTGTTTTAAAAGAATTAATGAAGTCAAATAAGGTTCTAATCCGTAATAGGATTTTAAAAAATAACGTAACTTACCATTGGTGTTGTTTGTGGGGGAAAGGCCAACGTGGTTGTAGGAGGAAGTTGCGTCATTCCTTGACCCTGGAACAGCCGGTAACATGCCATATGCCATGCATGCATCACAACTAAATTTGCCAAACGGTAGAAGAACTCTGTACAAATTTATTTATAAATACCTAAGAACTATGATATCTTAGGTATGTATCAAGAGAAATTTTCTAATAAAAAAAAAGGAAGAGGAAACTTGAAAAAGCACTGGAATCGTGCTCCTTAAAGTCTTATTAGACTTTGAAATTTATTCAACAAATTCATAGAAATATTTTAATCTGTATCATGAAATATATATATTAATATATAAAATAGAAATTCGAATACCGTACTTTTTATGCGACGTGACTAGTGCTACCTTGACTATGTGTTGTGTGCATGATAATTAGCCAAAACAAAAAATAGTAAATGCATTTGGTGTACATAAAACCCAATAATCCAAAAGCTTTAACACTAATGTGAAAGCTGAATCAAGACAAATGTGTGATGTACTTATTTACATACATGACATACGTGCTGATAATAATAAAATTAAAGGAACGATTATCGATTTAATTAGGCTCACCATAGGACGATATCCAGCACCAGTGGTTGCTGCCATCGGTTGTGGTGTCCATCCAGCTGGACCTCCAGTTTTAGCTGTATTTTTAGGAGAATTCCATTGCATTCCCCTAAAAGAAATTTATTTCATAAATAACTGCACTATTATCCAGATAAATTTATAGGAAAAAAAAAAAAGGAACAAGATAAAGAAGCAATGACTTACTTAACTTGTGGCTGAGTACTTTTATTAATCGTCAAATTCTGTGCTAAACTGGCAAGGCTACTATCTAGATCTCCAGTTAGGACTTTACCACTGGCTGCTGTTGCATTTGCCGGCTGTCCCCCTGCTGAAATATCATTTCCAAGACCACAGTGCTACATACTTTCATCGTCAACATTTGAATTCTTATAAATCTAAGCAATACCTACAATATATATATATAGATAAATATGTATATGTATATGTATATGTATATATATGTATATATATATATATATATATACATATACATATAGATATAGATATAACTATAGATATAGATATATATATATTATATATAGCCGAAACTCATAAAAGCATAACCAAAATATGAATTTGATATATGCAAGTATATAATATTATTATATGAATATTTTACAAATTTCTTTCTATTATAAACTAGCATAACTATATAGAATAATAATAATAACAATAATAATAATAATAATAATAATAATAATAATAATAGTAATAATAATAATAATAGTAATAATAATAGTAATAATAATATAATAATAATAATAATAATAATAATAATATAATAATAGAATATAATTAATAATTATATTAAATTAATTTATATAAAAAAAATTTGTCTACTCTGTTTTATACTGGTTATGTAACACAAATTATGCAGTATCACTCAAAGCTTGACTATCATTTTTAGTTTACTGTTACTTTAAATCATTATTTCGTAATTCGATCTAATTTAACTAATGATCGTGCAAGATTTGAGTGAACATTAATTCTACCACTATGTTTCAAATGGCAATTCTATAAATACAAACTGATTTATCAAATTATTTTGCATTATGATAATACTACGTTTATAAAAAGTGTATGTGTATGTTTTTAACTAAATATTTATTAAGTATTTTGGGGAGTGCTTCAAATCCTAAAAATGAAACCTAATTTAATTTCTATTCTTGTGATACTGAAAATATTGTATTTCTATTATTCGCTAAAAATTTGAGATTTATCCTAAATGCTCTTCCTATCTTTTCTTCTAACTTTACCCGTAATAAAAAATACCCTTACCATAGAATGAATAGAGTTTGTTGTTAAAGTAGGTCACAAAAAAGCGGGCATGCAATGGAGAAAATAAAGAAAAAAGCAGTTCCAAGGATTAACGTCTGTTAATGTTATTAGCACTTGAGACAGTTAATATGAAACCTCCGAAAATGAAAGCTATACTTAAAGCAAATCCGAAATAATTCGATAAATTCTTATTCGTCTGATCTTTATTTCCAAAGAATTAATTTTTTTTAAATATGGATTTTCGGATTTGTTTCAGAATCATGCAGTTAGCGTGGTTGCGATAGATTCCCGTCACCTGACATTGGCTGCTTAGCCGGAGAACCAAAGCCGACAGGGGGTACTTGAGAAGAAGATGACGGAGGAACTCCGTAAGAAACCATTTGGCCACCAGCCATCATGATGTGGCCAGTGGCCGCCCCGACATTACTTCCCATGTCGAACATGGCGAAGCCCTGTTGAACGGGTTGTTGCGATGGCGGTTGTTGTTGTTGTGGTTGTTGCTGTTGTTGTGGTTGTTGCTGCTGTTGTTGTTGTTGTTGCTGCTGTTGCTGCTGCTGTTGTTGTTGTTGTTGTTGCGTGGAAGGAGCGTGCTGAGCAAGGGGTGCCGGTCGCGACGGAGAGCCACCCAGTGCCATGCGAATACTGTCATTTAGATCATCGAATGCACTCTTGCTCGGGGCTGCATTACCGGCAGTCGAAGCAGGCCCCGAGGCTGGCCTACCAGGTGATGCTCCGCTAACAGCTGGAGACAATGCACGTGGTGTACCATTGGTAGCTGCTGTCGCGGGAGGCGGTGGTCTGGGAGGCGGCGTGGCAGTGGACTTGCCAGAGGTAAGAGCAGTCGAGGGCGCAACGGCCGACGGTGCATGTGCACCGCCGGACGCGACGTCCCCAGAGCTCCCATCTGCGGCCTTGAGCATTGCAGAGTCGCCCCCAAAGAGATCTGCCTGACCGCCGGCACTGAAGAGGTCTCCGCCGCTTTGTGATGCCGCCGCTGCTGCTGCTGCTGCTGCTGCTACTGTTGCTGCTGCTGCTGCTGTTTGAGCTTCGGCAACGTTACCGCCTGCAGCAGTAACGCCGCTGCTGCTTTGATCGAACAGCCCTAGAGCAGCGGCCGCATTGCTAGCTTGGGAAGCGGCGGTTGGGAAGTCGGACATGAAAGGATTGGGTACGGATCCGGCGGTAGTTCCTGGGGCACCAGCTTGCGCAGAAAGTTATTAATGTGCGTGGATTAGCCTTACGTTCTAAGAGATCATTGTTCGGTATCATCCTTTGCGATTTATTATCGCACCCTTAGAGCTTCCTCTCTCACGAGAAAGAAAGTGATGCGCCAGTATTAAAGCCATGTGTCTTTCATCTAGTAATTAAGATTAATTATGATTGCGATGATTAATTGATGATGTTTTCGTAATGATATATTGTGTAGAAGTGTTGCGATACCAGATCCCAATAATAATTAATATGTTTATTGATGTTTGGTTAGTACATAGCGATTAAAGACGATTTTCTTAGATACTTGCGCATCGCCGCTTCGGCTCTTGTTAGTAAATAGCAAATCTTCTAAATCTATTCTTTAGATCCTTGTTAAATAATCGATAACATAACATTATTTCATATATATATATATAAAAGTATATCTATATAATAACTACACAACTACTCCTTGAACGTTTTCAACAAATGCACTAAACAATCTACCAAAATACACAACATTCTCGCTAATTTAAGAAGAATTCAGCCCCAATCGAATCCTTTAAATTACAAATATACCCTAATTTAAATTAGTTAAGTCTTGGAAAAGATTTACTTTGGAAAATAAAAAGTGCATCCTCTTAAAGATTTTTAATTTGCGTAATGACTGCATAAATAAACGAATAAGAGTTCAGTGTTTATGCGAAGGTAGTCTATAGGTCTGAGATAATATTATGCGACAAATTTAGAACATCGAGCGGATAAAGTAATGTTCTTTCTAGCATCACAGTGTTTTTATTATACTATTTATAAATATTTCTTTATAATAATGTGCATAAATCGTATAAATCCCAGAGATAAATCCCAGTTGAGCTTTTTTTTTTTAAACAATATGTAATGTGTTTGTGTGGGTGTTTGTGTTACAAATGATCGTACAAACCAGGCAAAAAGTATTCTGTGCCAAAAGGAACGATATATTTATAATAAAAAGAAAAAAGTAGAGGAAAATGTAAAATATATATATATATAAAAAGTTTACTGATCTAAAAATAGACTTTCTTAACAAACGCATTATATATATATATATATATATTTTTTTTATGTATATATATATATATAAATCTAATATTAAGGAAAGTAAAATACTTACTAGACTGTTGATCCTGACTTCCAAATACGGAGGAAAAGCTATTATCTGTAACAAAGTTATTATTTGCTGGTGTCGCTGGGAAACCTAGAAAAAATCAAAAGCAAAGAAAAAACTATAAAAATCATAAGAAAATAGAAGAAAAAAAAAGAACAAAAAGATATGAGAGAAGAAAACTAAGCAAAAGAAACTAAGAAAAGATCAAAAATATATATAATACATATGCCAAAAAATTAAGCAATGTTGCATTTACCATTACCGTTGGTCATCCACATATTATTTTGTACTTGTGCAGTCTGTGCTTGTGGTGGTTGTTGGGGTGCACCAAACATATCTGCGAAAGGATTTCCCGCCAGTTGTAGCAAATCGTCTGATGCTTTTTGTGACTAAAATATTATCAAATAAAATATAACATTTAATATATATGTCTTATATATCTGTAAATTGTTAATATGAATATATTGAAAAGTATTTATAATAAAATATATATTTAAAAAGGATGTGTGTGTGTGTATGTGTTAGAGTTAGATTAATATTTGATGTACAATAAAATAAGGAACAAATTTGTCAGTGATATATGAAACAAAAAATAAACTATATGGGCTCACACATCTTGCCATGCTGCAGTAATTAATAACCATAAACGTATGCAATGTTAGCTCAAAAAATAAAAATAATATATCACCCTGTAAAAACGTAAACGAGAGTACGAATAATTATTAAAAATAATAAGTAATTAAATAAAGATTTAAAATTAAAAAAAAAAGAAAGAAAAAACAACTGTCATCGTGATTCCTAGTCGCATCTGCCGTCGTGACTATGCTCTTAGCATGTAAATCAAAATATCTAAGGATTATTATTAATTTTGATATAAACAAAATTTGTTCGAAATCAATATAATTCATAAATAATATAAATAAAATATTACATCATAAAATGAATCGAATTACCTGACTATCCGCTGACGGTGCTGCACTGAATAAATCGACTATCGGCTGATTGGCATTGTTGGTAGGAGAACTCAAGAAAGGATTTGTACTTGGACCACCCGAGGGCGATTGTACTTTAGCCTAAATGAAGAAAAGAAAAAAAGAAAAATACAATTGTCTTAATTAAATTTATTTAATTTTTGTACAACGTGTTGTAATCACCCAGTTAACACAAAACGTTAATATGACGTTCGATTTACGTCATTTTGCAAAATGACGTAAAAATTCACAGATAGCAGCAAATTTACATATATTGTGTTAATGGGAAAGAAAATATCAGTTTTTCCCATTGAATTGTGGTCAAAAATCCGACATGTTTTTTTTCTTCCACCAACCCAATATATTTCAAACGTGTGCAAGAATAGAAAAAATGATCTCGGAGAGAGTTTGGTGGAATATAATTTTCTATGTAATTATTATAATAAAAAAGAAATTAACCTTGTACTGATTCATGGCTGCTTCCTCTTCCGCAAGAGCTTGTTGCCTTAAAGCTTCATCGATGTGTCCATTTCCGGTGTGATCGAGCCGTGCGTTACTAGCTGCCGTTCCAAATGCGGTACTGGTGGAAGACAGGGCGGACACTCCCGACTTTATATTCGTTCTATTGCTGCTTGGGATAATGATAGGGGTGGGTTGGTGGTTGTGAGGATTGTTGTGTAATTAGGAAATAATTTAGGATATATATGGGAATAGTAAGAGAAAGAAAGAGAGAGAAAGGGAGAGGAGGATAAGTTTTGTTTTAGCACAAATAAATGTGATGATAGGAATTAATGGGAAAGTTGATAATAGAAAATAAAGGAGAAGACAAACAAAAAACAAAAAGAATAGTAGTGTAATACGTATAAATGCGACAGTGCCTAGAAAATAATTAAGTAAATCGTGTGCACTTTTACTTTAAAATGGCTTTTTAAACAACCTTACACATGCATTTATTTAATTCTTTTTCTCTACGATAAAACAGTAGTCTTATATAGAAATGGGATTTAATTCTGTACTATATATATATATATATATATATATTTTTTTTTCATTTATATATATATATATATATATATAGATATATGTAAAACGATTCATAATAAGCTACGTATTATGCATCGTAGAAGCGTGTATAAACATCACGAACGCATCCATAATACGCTACACACGACAACGGTATTTACATCACTAAGCATACATAACTTTAGATAAATACATGTGCTGTAATATCTTTCTATGTCACATAGAGAGTTAGTCTATTTATTATACAAGCATTTTAAATATCAATATATTGTATTATTATAATCTAGTTATTTTTTTCAATATTCCATGAAATATTATTCGTTTATTTATTCCCAATTATTTAAACTATTATACCATTCTGCATATATTCTTATTATTTTAATATTAATATTAATATTAATATTAATATTTTATTATTATTATTATTATTGTTATTATTGTTATTGTTATTATTATTATTATTATTATTATTATTATTGTTATTGTTATTATTATTATACTCTTTTTATACATGGAAGATATAAGATAAAGATAAATTGATAAGAGAGATAATCTTATCAATAGGATGAAAGAATTCATGTATTCAATAACGGTAATTTTTTCTTAAATTTACCATTCGAAATTATTGTTGTTAATTACATTAAGGCTCTGGCCAGTCAAATCGTTTACTTTTTCTTTTTTTTTTTTTTTTACATACCAATTATATATATATATTTTTTTTTTTTTCAGCACATATATCATCTCTCATACGAGATGTTGAAAGTATCACACAAAAAGCAAAATAAAACTAAAAAGCTGAATATAATAATATATTTCAGATTTGCATAGCGCCTATTGAAGTGTGACATTTGATATATGTGATCTTAATATGCAAATAAATGATGTATGTACAAAAAAATTGTACGAACAAACCAAAAAAATAAATACAAATTCTAAATAAAAAATATTAATATTCGTAATACAAAATTATCCAATTTTTCGAGCCGTTATCAAGTAGGATAAAAATCTGAACGAACTGTTTAAAAATATGAAAATATTTAAATAATAGTTTTATATGAATTTTAGATATTTAATTGGAATTTGTTTTGGCGAAGAAGAGAGATAAGTGCTCGGAAAAGTGAATTCGCGTATCTATTATCTCGTAACTAAAAAAAGCATGTAAGCAAAAATTAGAAAGAGAGAGATAGAAAAAGAGAAAGAGAAAGAGATAGATAGATAGATAGACAGATAGATAGATAGATAGATAGATAGATAAAAAAATTATTTTTCTTTTTTTAATGAGATAAATATATAAATAAAAAAAAATTAGCTGTGTCATTGCATGTCCAATTGGTCTACAAATAAACGAACGATAGTTATAAAGAGGTATATGTTTGAGAAAAAAAAAAAAGGATTTAGAGATGTTTGTAAGTAAATTAAATTGTTTTATTAAGGATTTAGTAGTAGTAGTAGTAGTAGTAGTAATGAAGATGTCTGATGGATGAACAGCCATTCGAAATTACCGAATGACTGGACCAAAGCCGTAAAGTAATGACAAATGACAGGAAATAATGATATTTTGATATTTTTGGACAATCATTTTATCGACTAAATATTTTCCTATATGATATTACGATAATTTGTATTTTTTTTTTAAATTTTTATATTAACCATATTTTTACTTATCATATTTCATATTCATTTAAAAATTAATATACGTAATACTTATATACTTGGTAACTATTAATATTATGCAATATTAAATGAAATAATTATTGCAAGCTTAATGAAAATATAGAAAGAAGATTTCATTGATTCTTTCTTATTCATTAAAATACAATATAAAAATAATGCCAATCTGATATTTGTATATATTAGGTTGTCAAGTATGAAATGGAGCAAATTTCAATTCAATTATGTGCATTTCTTGCTCCATTTCAAAAATGCACATAATGCACATAATTGAATTGAAATTTGCTCCATTTCATACTTGACAACCTAATATATATATTAAAAAAATAAATATTTCTTTCTATTTTCTCATCTTCTTCCATTTACCTTAACCACTTTTTTATTGATTTATTTATTTATTTATTTTTTACTTTTTATTTATTGTAAATAATAAATCAATATTCGAAGAAAGCTTACATACCTTGCCGATTGCGTTGGCGTATTTGCAGCTGAACCCTTTTTCCCTTCTAAAGATGCGAGATGTTGTTCTAATGCATCTAACAGGCTACTTGGTGCCTATAAAAATACTTTTTACTTATATTCCAATTTTAATATCTGTGAGTAAATAAAAAGAAATATAATCGTAGTAAAGAAATGTATAATTTGCAAAAACGTTACCTTTGTTAAATCCGGAATATCACCTTTGTCGATACCAACATCCTAAAGAAACAAAAAAATATAAAATTGGCTGCAAATTACAAATATAAAAAATGTATTCAAAGAAATAACGCAAATCTAAATTTTACCTCTGCTACTTTTAAAAAGTCACCGACCCTGTCCATTCTTATGAGGAACTTTTTATACAGTTCCAATGCATCTCGACATTGTTTTTTATTCATGTCAAAATATTTCTCTGGAATATATAATCAAGATCAAATTATTTATTTGAACAAAATTATGTATACCTTTTTTTTTTAATATTTTACCTAAGAGATTAATAATCCCATCATTGTAACAAGCAAACAAGCGTATGAGATCTCGGAATAGGAGCATAAATGCGTTGTTAATAACACCATTGGTAAGATCATTTGCTGTACAATCAAATTCCAAAAGGGCATCCAATTGTGCTTGAAGTACCGGCAATGTTTTCAATAATTTCTCTGCGTTTATGGTACGTAACGTGCCATCTTCCTTTCTAAAATGAAAGAAAGACAAGAAAAAGGATGTAAAAAAGAAATATATTAAAAAACAATAATACGAATCTTACCCTCTTTTAACTTTGCAGAAATCAAATGCCACCGTCCTGTATGAAAGAGCCTTCTCGTTCAAGTATTTGGCGTATCGTCTGATAAACGGTGACATATCGTAACCTGATAAACAATAAAGATACCAAATATTAATTAGAATGATTTTTGACAATGAAATTATTAATAATACAGAAGTATTAAGTTGTCACATATGAAATGGAGCAAAAAATGCACATAATTGAATTGAAATTTGCTTCATTTCATACTTGACAAACCTAATAGAAATAAAAAAATAAAAACGTCTGATGGTAGATAATAATTGTAAATATATTATACAATGGATGATGACACATACAGGATGGGCCCAAAAGTTTTCTAGGTGATTTTAAAAAATTAATTAAACTTGCTTTTTAAATCATTCAACCTTGTAATTAAATTTGCACAATCTTACAAACCAGATTTTATTGTACTAATAAAAAATTTTGCTTAAAAAATGTTTCAAAAGAACAATTAATTTTATAAAATTACCTTAGAATTTTTCTTAGATCATCCTATTTTAAATGTTATTTGTTAAAGAGGGAAAAATGAAAAAAAAAAAAAATCAGAAATTGTAAGTACCAAGGAAATAGACTTACCGACACGTGCTCCTGCTGTGCTCAAACAGAGATAAAATTAATCCAAGTTAGTAAATCATAAAGATAGATGCCAGACACATGGAAAAGAGAAAGATTGATTTTTGCCCATATAGTTCTGTAGTTGCTCAGTGCTAGGAAGTTAGTTAGAAAGTGTTATTATAAACAATAAGGGATAGAGGAAGCAGTAGATTTATAAACATTTATAAATAGCCATTACTTTTCCTATGCTCTTTTCTGTGTATATGCACGCACGTGTGTGTGTGTTTTTTTGTATATGCAAGAATGTATGGAATTAGGAAAAAAAAAAAAAAAAAATGTACATCATTCATCCCGTTTGCCAATCTGAGTTAGAAAGAAAACAAACTTTGCACACAAACTTATTGAAGCATTTGTAGAAAATTATTTCTATGTTATATAGTTGTACCTCATGCATATTCCCCAATACGTCAAATATTTATAATAACAATAATATTATAATTGTAATTGTAACAAACATTAATTTTTGCTAACCGAACAAACAAACTGATAAATACGAACAAGTCATTTTATTATCGTAAAAATTGAAATAATTATTATACAAAATATAAATAATAAATTTGTACGCCAATTGTTTAAAAGAAAATACATTCCTCGAGCACGTTCTCTTTCGTTATTGGATAAAAAATAAACAACACGAGGACGGTTACCAGCAGAAATATACTTGCGAAATATTTATCAACGATTATTTTAAATGACACGTTACAAAATATTAAGTCAATATTTGTTTTCATAATATTTTATTTGTTAAATAATTTTTATTGGTATCGGAGATTATTACGGTACGAGGAAAAAACTTAAAAAAAAAGAAGAAATAAAATGGAATTGGTAGTCGTAAGATATTAAAAAGGAACAGTCCATTATTGTACGCAGCCCTTTGGTAAATACGCTCACCTTGTACTCCGCTTTTATCGAGGAAATTGCTGAGCTGAAAAGTGCTGTTGCTCGATGCAAGGTATTGTGTAAACCTCTGTAACAATGTATAAAAAAAATTATAACTACTAACGAATTTTCAGTAATTTCAATTTTGTTTTAACGTATACAAAAAATAAATCATTTAAATTGTTTGTCAAATAAAATAAAATAAGAATATTTACCTCGTTGCCATAACAAAGCATATGGTGTACCGTTATGAGTGCTTTGAAAACGACCGTCCAGTTAGTGTTTTGCGATCGTTCTATCAAAAGATTAGCGAGTTGTGGTATAGAAACGTTTGGTTCGTTCGTACAATGAATGAGATCTGTAATTATAACAAAAATATTTCTTAAGTAATGTCAATTTGTTAATTGAAATTTTATTTATTTATTTTTTTTTTTTCATAAAAAGATCAATCCAAATTTAGGTTCAATTTATTCCCAGAAAGATGATGGAGCTAACACTTTAAATGAACTGAGAAATTAAAGATGACCTATTACAGTTCGAAGATATTTATTTCATTTGAAAAAAAAAAGTATAATTTTATTTCTATATTATATTTAATTATTATATTCATATTTCTAATCAGCGAGTAGCATTATTTGAAATATTATTTTATTAATTTATAATCCTAAATCCTAGATTTTTGATAATTGTAATAATTATATAAGGGTTGATAATATTATATAAAAAATATTTTTAAAAAATCACAAAACTATGAGATTTGTATTGAGTATATAAATTGAAATCATTTCAAGAGATAAGATTTCAGCATAACTTGGAACAATTGTCAAAGAAAAAGTATCACATAACAGACTAAATGAAACACATAGATCAGACGATGTCAATATCAATTTATCCGATCAATCCAAAGTGATCGTTTAGATTCGAAAGGCTGAAAATCCATACGTCAATCTGGTCGATTGGCAGAAGTAATTTCATCAAGTACGATCCCGAATCAGGGGAGGTCAAGGACCGTGAACCAGTGCAATGTCTCCCTGACGTACACAGATAACGATCAATGATCTACATCCCTAGTAGTCCTAAAGAGAGAACCCGTTAAATGCTCGAAACAGAAAGAGAGAGAGAGAGAAAGAGAGAGAGAGAGAGAGAAAGAGAACTATGAGAAGAACAAAAAATCACGACTCCGACTCTCCTCCAAAACTCTCATCCCTTTCACCACCCGTTCACCCACCAACTCATTCTTACTCTTTCTATCCCATTTCAAGAGATTACCTTTTAAACAGATCAAATTATCGATCGATCTTTCAAGCATTATGTTTGTTTCGTCAATGACGTAATATTTTAGTACACATACTGCATACGTATTTTTTATGTACTCGTACCTTGATAATTATGGCAATGGATTTTACATTTAAAAAGAAGATAATTTATTTTACTATATATACCAGTTTATATTTTATATTATAAATAATATATACAGGTAACCCTTCTACAACACGGTTTCGTTCTAACATGATAAGAAAATTGCAAAAACCTTTGTACAGTCTTAAAGATACAATGTAATCTCCCTTTCTGTACTGGCTCTGGGTCTCATACAACACGGAATTTTCTAGAAACCTATCTACCGTGTTAGAGGAGGGTTACCTGTATTTTAAATATTATCCATCTTATATTATAATAGATTAATCGTTGATATTTTATATTTTATACTATTAAATATTGAATAATTTTCAAATGAATAACATTTATTTTTTCATATTTATATTATTACACGAAAAATTATTTAAAAAAAAAAGAAATTGTTTTAACCAAATTTAGTTATAATTATTGATGCATTTTATGCATGTATTTATGTGTGATAAAGAGTTAATAATTTGTACACGTGGGATCAAGGATCAAATATATATATTGCATGATACATTTACACACATGTATCAAATTTGATATACCTACATATATACATAATTTGAATAAGTTGAAAGAAGTAGAGTAGGACAATGATAGGCACGGTCACCGTCTTCTTTAAGTATTGATCGTACCAACGAAGCCAAGCTGCTTCTTGGCTTGTACACATATGTACTTACTTATATATACATACATACATACACACATACATCCATACATACATACATACATACATATATACATATCTATCTGTGTATGTGTATATATAGGAGTGTAAGTTGAAGTTTGCCGGTTTTACAGTAGGATGTCTCTAGCAGGATGTAGGCATTTCTATGATTTGTTATATACACGATTGTTTTCTATTGACATTAACCTCCAAAAACACCTAAGTCTCATTCTGTCAAAATAATAGCGTCATAGTCGTTTATATCAATGAATATGTCGAGTTTCGTTCCAAATAAAGAGCATTTGCGGAATTCGTTGCTTTTCTTATTTCATCAAAAGAAAAAAGCAGCTGAAGCACATCGTTTGCTAGTAGAAACTTATGGTGAACATGCTCCAGTGATTAGAACATGTGAGACATGGTTTCGTCAATTTAAAAGTGGAGATTTCGATTTGAAAGACAATGCTCTGTGTTCGGTGGCACCAGGATGGTGTGGTGTACCACGAATTATTAAAACCTGGTGAAACGGTAAATACGGATCGCTATCGACAACAAATGATCAATTTGAATCATGCGTTGATCGAAAAACGACCGGAATGGGCCCGAAGACATGGCAAAGTTATTTTGCAACATGACAACGCGCCGTCTCATACCGCTAGATCCGTGAA
>JACGTP010000130.1:109529-180055 GCA_023678845.1 Mischocyttarus mexicanus | reverse complement strand
CATTATTGTTATTATTATTATTATAAATATAATTATATAAATGTATTCTATATATACAGGTAGCCCTCCTACAACACGGTTTCGCTCCAACACGATAAGAAAATTGTAAAAACCTTTGTACAGCACTTTACTTCTACTGCCTTAAAAATAGTGTAACCCTCCCTTCTGTACTGGCTGTAGGTCTCATACAACACGGTTTCACATAACACGGAATTTTCTAGGAATTTATCTACCGTATTAAAGGAGGGTTACCTGTATATATAAAAATATTAAAATCATTCTTATCTTCATTTTAACATTATTGTTATTATTATTATTATAAATATAATTATATAAATGTATTTTATATATACAGGTAGCCCTCCTACAACACGGTATCTTATAACATGGTTTCGCTCCAACACGATAAGAAAATTGTAAAAACCTTTGTACAGCACTGTACTTCTACTGCCTTAAAAATCGTGTAACCCCCCTTTCTGTACTGGCTGTAGGTCTCATACTACACGGAATTTTCTAGGAACCTATCTACCGTGTTAAAGGAGGGTTACCTGTATATATATATAAATGTTATTATGTTATTTTATTTTCTATCATTTTGTGGTCATACCAAAGTAATTAAGCTTTGAACGTTAATTAAATATCACATTAAAATAACATATAATAATAATAATAATAATAATAATAATTGTAAAATACAACAGGTAAGAGGAATTTATTCGTCACCGTCTAATCTAATTCAAACTGGCATAAGAATGAAACATCGTAGATAAGACCGATTGAAGTTTAATTTAAAAAAATATTTCTCACTTATCGACTAACGTGATCTACCTTTAGAAACTATAAGATTAATACAATATATATAATAAACGCGTTCATTTGCTCAATGATCCAAATCAGTGGTGCCGAACATGGAATCCGTGATCCGAAACTTGAAACTTCGATGTGACATTAAAAAGTCTGATTTTTTACCCAATATTTTTGGGGGGAGACCTTACCTTTTTTCTTTTAATCTGTAACTCGTACATTTTGTCATAATCAAATTAAATTTAGCAACTAATATTTATAAAAGTGTTTGACACCCCATTGATTTAGAGTCAATTCTAAAATATAAACAAATAAATTTGATCTTTTTTTTTTTTTTAAATAAAGTATATGACATTGTTGTTGTTTAGTTATTATTTTCATACAAAAAAGAAATATTTTAAGTAAGAAATCTGGGTTACAGGAAAATAATCAAATCTTTAAGTAATTCAGTGGATCCTTTCAGGATTCCCCTCGTAAATTTAATTTTGTAGTAAGAAGAATAAGAGGGTCAAAGGAAATACTCGTATTTATCTCCTTGATAGAAATAAATAAATAAAAAGAGATTGTGTGTGGAGACAGTGAAAGAATGTGAGTTCTATCGAAACAGATGGTCTCTTTCGAGGAGTCCGGTACAGTTCGCTTCTTGGCCTTTAGCGTAAGATCAGCGAAAGGGTATAGGTCAAAGAAGAAAACGTGCCGATGTCATTCACCTACTCGGCTTTACCATACGAAAGAAGAAGAAGAAGAAGAGAAAGAAAAAAAGTGAGAGAGAGAAAGAGAAAAAGACCATGGCTATTCGTAATCGTGCGAAGCGTGCCGTGAGATCATGTTCGTTCAATACTTATTAAAGAGGAAGGTAAGCAAGGAAGAAGGATCAAAAACAAATAGGATTTAAGTATTAATGAATGGAAAAAAATATAAAATGATTCTGTACTTTTCACACGTCCTTAACAAAGAAACGCATATATATATATATGTAATTTGTTGATGATATGTTCATGCATACTTTATTCACGCTCCCTTGCATTCATGTAACTTTACGAATACGTACATTATCTATCTTTTATTTCAATTACGATAATACCTTTACCCTCGTTCCTAATTCAACCTTATAAGATTATGATAACATTAGAAGTAAAAAAAAAGAAGAGAAAAACAAGAGAAAAGAAATTACGACGAAAGAAAAAAATGATTGTCTGGAGAAATTCCAATTTCGCGCCAGTGTAACTCGAAATTTGAATGTTGCGCGCGCAGGTAACTCGAAATTAGAAGATTGCGCGCGCACGCAACTCGAAATTTGAATTTATCTACCACCTAATCGATAAGTACAAATATGGTCGAAAAGAACTAACGCGAATTATATAAAAACAATTAATCGAAATAAAAGTAAACTTAAATACACGTTGAAGAATAATTCAAATAATACCGGAGTGAGAGTGAAAGAGGGAAAGTTAAGCTCGAGGATTTAATGTCCAAAATTGATGTATTGTAAAAAACGGATAAGATTTAACAAAAAGTTATGTTTTATTTTGTTAGTTATATTTCATTTTTGATTGGCGTTATCACGCCTTCGAGGAATTTTATCGTTTACGCCCCCGTCCAAGTCTGGAGATATACGTAAACGTACAGTAGGGAGACCGGTAACGGTCAGTACGGACACGCGCTGTCGGTTTTATGATAATGAGCATCGTTTTCATGCGAGCTCACAGAACACACGTCTATACATGTATATGTATTTTATTTCTCTTATTAGTATTTACTTACTTTCCCTCTCAATGAGGTTATATCACTTATCTGCCGGTCAGGGAAACAATATGCATTTTTTTTTTTTTTTATAACATTATCAAAGCTTTCAATTTTTATCGAAGCGTTAACGGGCGTTACGAATTATC
Source organism: Mischocyttarus mexicanus (assembly GCA_023678845.1). Classification (NCBI taxonomy): domain Eukaryota; kingdom Metazoa; phylum Arthropoda; class Insecta; order Hymenoptera; family Vespidae; genus Mischocyttarus; species Mischocyttarus mexicanus. Next base: position 177,359 of record JACGTP010000130.1, on the reverse strand, counting down.
AGCAAAAATAAGCAGACTTATTTCTACAAACCCCCAGGAATCGTTAAGGTTCCAATCCTAAGGAAATGTTAATAATTTATACCAATATTATACTATTTGTATTTGCTTTCGTCGAATACGACGTATATTTCTATTTAACAATCTAACGTGATAATAATAAAGTGTATCTTGTACATTATTCGTTGACACAAAATATTGGGAAATTGTCTACCGAGTTATTTTATTTTCATTTTGATTGATTTACAATTTTCCAGATATGATATATGATCCCAAAATTGACTTTAACGAACTGAACAATTATATAAATTATTTTTTTAACGTATATTTGAAGTGGTCATATTGATTTTTGGTTACAGTTTTTTCAATTATCGCTAAATTGATTTTTAAAACGCACGCATATATATTTAATTATATAAAATATTTCTATGATAAATTAATATTATATAATTAATATTATAGAAAATGAAGTTAAATTAAATGAAAGACTCGATAATTAAATATGGCTTTTAATTAGCTTGGAGATAATGTATATTTGGTGAAAATTTAATTGAATAAGGGCGTATCCAGAGATTAAATATTCCTCGATACTTTGAATCGATCGTTCACTGATAACAAATTTATATACGAATATTTTGTAAATTGATAAACTTTATATAAAGCTTTTTATTCTATGTAGAAAATGATTCTAATTCGTACGAAATTACGGAAGGATACACATGAGAAAACGTGTAAACCGTATAAGAGAAGAGTCTAACTCTCACCGAGGATACTTTACAATTATGAGCTTAAACGGATAGTCTACTTCTCAAGTTTACTTCTTGACATCTCATTACCCATTTCATTTAATCGTTTCTATTTCATTCAAAAATATCAAATCATTTCATGAATTTCTTATAAAAATAAGTTTTTTTTAGTGCATATTCTTTTCTTATTTTTTTTTGTTCATAAAATTAGAAATATGAAATACTTCAATGATAAGAAAATAAAAAGTAACCTTATTTAAACTCAAATGACCTTAAACCGTATCATGATCTTGTCAATAAATTTGTTATTGTCTTCCTAAGCTAAACCTATAATTCCTGATCGCAAATAGCACTCTGATGTATGTAACTATTTGATACGTATAGCTATACTAATAAATATAAATGATATATAACTGATAAACAAACAAAATAGTCTAGGATAAACTAAATATTGTATTGATAGCAAATCTTATAACATAATTAATACCTTGTAAATTTATATTCCCAATATTCCACTGAACTAAATTTCTATTGTCACAGAAAATAATAAGAAATGTATTAAAACTTGTAGATTAAATTAACCGATGGAAATAGTTAGCGTATTCTAATCAAACCCTTTCTGGATCTATAAAAATTATTATAAAAGAATATTTAAATGAATAATTTAATACAATATAAAATATATAATACAATGATATGCGTAACCACACATCTATGCACCATACCAAGAACGATGATTCATTCTTGTTAGCCTCCAACAAATTCTGAGAAAAAGCTAAAGGCAATATACCTTCCCTATCTACATCCATACCTTAAATTCTTTCAAATTCGAATTATAATAAAGAATATTCTACTACACCCAATTAGTATTTCAAGATAGATCTGCATTTAACAAGAGCTGACATAACGCATTAACATTGAATGTGTTACATCCAAAAATAAGTCCCAAAATGTTTTCTAAAATAATTTCCTAATTATCAAATCAAAAGATCACCACCAACATTACATCAAACGTTTCATAATCTTTTACAAACGTATGGTGGCTGAGTAAAGTCGAGGATGAAAAAAAATCAATGTTCCCAGAGTAAAATCAATAAAATCATGTAACCACGTTGATAGTACAGGTATCTCTATAAAAAACTAAATAAAAGGAAGATTTCTTATCGTAATTAAATAAAACATTTTCTTCGCCAATGAAAAACGGTTTTTTCTTTTTTCTTCGAATGGGTGAGAGAAACATGAACGAAATTTCATCGTGTCGTACATACTCAAAATCGAATGACCTCACTACGACGACGTGCGGCGCATCGACGTGAGCACGAGCATTCTCCCCCCTCCCCACCTCCACCTCCTTCTCCTCCTCCTCCTCTTCCCTCACACTCACTCACTTACTCTTTCTTTCTCTTACTCATTGCTCGTTCTCTCTCTCTCCCTCTCTCTTTCTCTCTTTCTCTCTGTCTTCCTTGAGGATAACTGGTCTCACTGCATTCTCGCCTTCTACGCTACTTTCTTTGCTTTTGAAGAAACGAAAAGATATTAAAAGAAATTGTAAAATGCGCAAAATTTGGAATCATTTATAAACATCAAGTCTAAAGGGTCGGAAGGGGGAGACGTACGTGTATTTGAATCGTGCCGAATCGATAGTTGAACCGAGTCGAGAGATCCGTGTTCGATGTAACCCAAGAGAAACGATTTTTTTTTTCTTTTTTTTTAAAAAAAGTCCATCAAATTTGCAGAAAAAGAAGAAACATCAGGGAGAGATATATATAAATTAAAATGAAAATGAAAAACTCACAATCGAGATGCTTTTTCTTTGGTCCTATCATCTCCTCGGTGGTAGCTTTGCAAACGGATTTGGCTAGCCCTTGGCCAGCGATGCTGTGTCTGGCAGCCAGTAGTCTGTCGTTTATCGTTTGTCCCGCCATACTGCCGTCCTTCTTCCTGTCACTTTCTTCCTTTCCTTCTTTCTTTCTTTTTGCCTCTTCGTTATTTCCTTCTTTCCTCCCCTACGTCGACGACTCTTCAAAACCGAATGGATTTGTCAGCAAGTATGAGGTTCGTCCTTTCCTTCTGCGATTGCTCTCTCTCAAACAGCATGTACCATTCTCGCGGCGCACGGCCACTATCGAGGTGTCCGATTCCGAGTCTATGTATATGTATATGTATATGATATGTATGTACATACATACATATATATGTGTGTAATATTAAAGAGAGAGAGAGTGTCTTTCTAGGTAATATGATGCGTGTGTGTATATGTGTGTGTAATCGCGGACGTGAATTTGGAAGAATCGTGAAGAGTGAAAGAGAGAGAAAGAGGAAATAGAAAATGAAAGATAAAGCGAGAAAGGGACAACACGAATACACGAGATAGCGAAAAGTCACGGTGGTTCAAAGGGAAGAAAAGAAAATATGAAATGCCCAAAATTGCCAGCGCACCCAAGTAAATATCTTCTCCCCCACACGATACGTTTCAAATGTCGATTAACTAACTGTCCCTAAGCGACAATTGTACTTTTCTCTCTCTCCTCACCTAAATTCCCTCTGTCAATTCTTTTTCTATTTCGTTTTTCTACACCTACCGGAGCCGTACGAGCTCGCGCTCGCGTTTTACACGCTCGCCAGGCTAATACGGCTCAGCTCTTAACCCGACGACGAGAGAACGACGAAAACGAAACACCAACCACGACACAACGACGACGACGACGACGACAACGGCTCGGCTTCGCACCGGCTACGAAAGGCTATCGCGAATTGCTTTAAGATGGCGACCTCGCTATTCTATACCCCCCTACCCTCCATCTCACCCCCCCCAACACTTTATACCACCCACTGACTAACCAATCGCGTTACGCTACTGATCGACGCTCCCTCCTCGTACATCGACCGCCGATTGTCCCTACCGTCCAATGACGTTTGTATATGATCACGTGATCGCTAATACACCTGACGCATCTTTCCTCGTCCCACGGCGCGAAAATTATAACCCTTTAAATGTATTTTAAATCCCATTTGTTTTTCTCGTTCCCTTTAAACTTTACATAAAGAAATCCTTTGTCGTTCCTCTAATTTTTCTTAATTGTTTTCAAAATTATTTACATACACATATAAATACTAAAGGATAATATATCGATTTGTTATAATTATAAATTATTTCACACATTCAATTTATATTATTATTTATTGTAGTAATATCTTCTTTCAAAATTGTATATGTATAAAAATACAAATTAATTTTAAAAGAAATTAAGTTAGCATTTGTTAGTTTTCTCTCTTTTTTCTTTTTGTTATGTATCATAATCAATTCAAGAACACAATTTATTGTGCGAGTTAACGTTTTACAACTCTCACCTACCACTTTTAATTAATAAATTCTTAAACATTTCTTTCCACTTATCTTTGACAAGTATCGTGTTATGCTGAAACACGATAAATTAAATATTAATTATTAATATACTTATTAATTGCAATATTTAATGTAAGAAAATATTGTAACCTGTAATATATGGACTCCTCTTTGCGTAAGAACAATAAGTTCTTTCATTCCATCGTTTGTTATATCCATGTAAGTAATAGAATGCACAGGTGCATCGAATAATTTTCGTACGGATAATTCCCATGTGTCACCAGATAATGTAAAAATTAAAACTTCCTGTCCATATGTACCTAAGAGTATTTCATTTTGACCATCCATATTTATATCTGCAACACATGTACACAATATACAATCTGATAAATCGCTGCCATTTAATATCATATCTTTCTCCATTCCGCAGTGTAAAATATCCCTGTAAAAAAGAAATTACATTATCGAGAAGATTGAGATTATAATTAATTTAATAATAATTTTGCTTACATAAAGACAATAGCATTACTTGTATTACTGATCAGGATATTCAATATTGGGTCCTCGTCAGAGAATAATTCTTTAGTTAAAAAGAAAAAACAATCTCGTTTAAATTTAATTTATACATGTTATAATAGAATTTGTAATTTGATTTAATTGTAGAATAGACCTACGTTTGCATTCGTAATTTAATGACGATGGTGGAGGGATATTATTTCTATGAGGAAATATATGTATACTTGAAATTGGCTTATCATATCTCAACGACCAATTTCTAACCATCTGTATTTCTAAGACGTCAACTAAAGCTACTTTGACTAGACCACACTCGCATCCAATTGCACTGAGTCGCCTAAAAAAATATTAACATTACATACTTGTTATATATTGTTCGTAACAATTTATAATAATTATTATATGAATTACCATTTGTAATTATCAAAATAATAAACGCTTATCCATAAGCAAATAGCTTGAATGTTATGCAATTCAGGAAAATATTTTTCAATAGATGGTTCAATGTAACCGTGAGTCAATTTATCTTCCATAATCATATGAATCTTGTAATCGCTTCCAGAAATTAACCAAATCACCTGTAAGACAAATACTAAATGAAAAGAATACAAATATATATCTGTATATTTTGTGAAAATACATAAAACATAGAAACCTCATTGCCAGAAGGTTGATACGGTAATATTGTATGATATAAATGATATGGTGTATATGATAGCTCAACCATAAGACAATTTTGGGCAATAGTTTCAATTGTACTGTTTTCATCTCCTTCTCCATCGATGAAACCTTCGGAATAAATATTCAAATATCTTTCAACTGATGTATTAGTGCTAGTTTTAATAATAGTTATTCCGATTACAAATGCATCGACCACATCCATTTTATTGTAAGCATCGATGGCAATAATTTCAGCCCCATCTAACAAAAATTATAGAGAAAGATTTTTATATGAGAATGAGATTTTAAAATAAATTGAATTATAAGATATATACATAAAATCACAAACTAGGAATGTACGTGAAGAGTAATTCCTTGACTACTGGCCTCAAATTCCATTTTGGCGTAATATGATACTCGCACGAGTATATCTTTCTTTTCAAAGATGCCACCAAAACTATATTAACACCACTGACTGAACATAATTGTGTCATAGAGTAAATATTACTTTGGGAAGCTAATGGAAACCAATGTGCATCAATTAAATTGCTCATTATTACAATAATAAATACACTTTGATATTAAACGGCAATAAAAATCCTACGTGATATTATCTCTTTTATATAATTCTATAGAAATATATTTATATACTTTAGTTTTGGAATGTTTTACGGTTTACGATATTTGACTTTCTGTGATAATACATTTGGATCTTTATTACCGACTGGGAAAGATTCGTGTCAATGTTAAATAAATTGTACATTTTGTTACCGACCAATCCATATCTACTACTAAACACATGCGATTTAAGTGAGAGGTTATAAAGTGTCAAATATTTCACATTATATTTTAGAAATATTCCAAAAGTTGAACAGAAATGGAAACGTTTTTAAATATTGACTGGTAATAAGTTTAAATATTGACTTATAATGTATACATTATAACGATAATTTATATTTTAGGGGTACTAATTTAAATGATATTACGGATAATGAATTTATTAATGGAGAAAAATTAGAAAAAGAAAGTGTAATGCATAGAATGTTACGTGGAGATTTCAAAGATCCATTCGATGACATGGACGAAGATTATAAAGAAGTTAAAATAGATGTGATTGATAACAGCAGCTCAGAAAAAAGCGAATGTAATGTAACTGAAGATAATAAATTAAAAAATTAACAATATATACCAGGTTGATTTTCAAATATTCGTTTTAACATTGATGAAGAGTAAAATACATATTTATGCGTGTTAATGGATTTTTCTGTTAATCATTCAATCAAAAATCATCAATTTTAACTATTAAGTTAAGTTAATCATCAATTTTAACTATTAAAGATAAACAAAATTTATACAGCTATAACGTAAACAAAATAATACATACAAAAAATATGAAATAATATATTTCTGTTTATTATTATTATTATTATTGTTATTATTGTTATCTTTTGAAATGTTCTGTTAATTTTTTAAATATATATTACTACAAAACTACGTAATTTGGCTATTTATAATGAAGTCAATAATATAATAATAAACAATAATATAATAATAAATAATAAATAAACAAGTAAATGTTTCATTGAATTTATTATATAAAATCATTCAAATATTATTATATGACTCTCCTGGTAATTATGTTATTACAAACTAAAGATCAAACTTTTGCTATCGTTTACAAAGAAACATCTACTGAGGGTTATACATATTTTATTATATTCAATCATACGTTATAAATCAATTTTGGAGTTTTGAGCGATTAATCTTGATCACACATTTTTAAGCAAAATGTTTTAGACTTACAGGCATTATATCACACAATACCTACTTTCTCGTGGCCTAAGTTGGACAGATTATGCATAACATCATAACATAATCGCTTAAAAAGAAAGCCACTTATGTTTATTCCTAGACAGAAACACAAACGAAAGTTGGAAATAAAAGCTAGTACGTTAGAAAAAAAAAACATTGAATAAATACATTTTAATAAAGCATTCATTTAATGTATATTTATATAAATAACTATTTTTATATTTTATAAGAGATTTTAATGATACAATATAACAAACCAAAAAAGGACAGTGAGCATATTTATGGATGTAGAAATACGTGAAATAGTTTTTTAGTAAGATTTTTTAATAAACACCGAATTATTTTAATTGTATACATTAATTATAACCATTTTCCTATTTACGTGTTATGTAACAATTATAACCATTGGGTCAAAAATAAATATCTCTCTATTGAACAATATATGTAGGCACAGTATATATAGATATATGTAGGTGTATATAATAAAAATATATAAAATGTGTAAAAAATATAAATTTATACGTATAATTAAACTTTTGGATATATATATATATATATAAAGAATCTTTTACCTTGTGCTAAACATCCAACTCTCACAACGAGAAAATATTACAGTTCGAGAAATATTGAGATTCCAAAAATGATTCATATATAATTTAAATACTAGATATAATATTGAATATCATGCTGATATTATTATACATTGCAAAAGTTCACTTATACTCTTTATAATTTTATTACATTGAATGTCATCTGATCAGAATTAAGTAGAAACTAAAGATAAAAGAGCTTTTTTGTAGTCACCAGATGTATCATCCTGAAAGATATTAAATCTTGTAAGCATAATGAAGCATAAATATATTGAATAAATTTGAAGAAATAAAAGTTATACATACAGCAATCCAACTTTCCAAACTTTTACCATAACGTTCTTCAAAAGCCTTTTTAATATCGCCTAAATCAATTTCACTTCTTGAAACAATAATGCGAATCAAAGTTTTGTCTTTTGTTCCAATTCCGTGCATGCTGTCATACAAACGTTCAGCAAAGAAACCCACTTTCGATTTAACACATTTCACTAAAAAAAAGAAGAATAATTAAGGAAATGAATAAAATAAAAAATAATATACTTATAAATAAATAATTTAATTAAATACCAACCTATTCCTAAAAGACCTTTTTCGATGCTTCCAGAAAATTCTTTTTTGATAGCAACTTCTATGTCATGTCCAGCTATTTTTTCATATTCTAAGAAAGTTTGTCTCAATTGTTGATAACTTCGTGTAATTAATATAGCATTAAATTGAGACTCGTCAGTACCCCATTGCTTTTCACCTATGGTGAAAAAAAAAATTCATATTTCCTACATCAAATGATACGAATGAAATAAATTAAATTAGATTATTTTCATACCAGCTTCATAAAGCGCTTGAGCATCTGCAGTAGCTTGATCGTGATCTATTCCTTGATTCTCATCCCTGTTAGCCTGAACAAGAGATACTAACAATCTTTTAAAATGACCCGAAGTATCTCCCTTCAAGTCGCTTTCCAAAGTTTTACTGTATACTGTTAATAAATATTAAAATATCAAACGTTTCTTTAAAATATGATAAAGAAAGAAAAAGAAATGTATTTGTAAATAATAACTTACAATTCTCATAAAATGCAGCGACAGTGCGAATACCATAATTACTAAGCGTGCAAAGAACTTCTACAATAGCTTCTTCATCAGTTCCTAATCCACTTACAGCATTGTGCAGTTCTTTAGCATAATAATGGGGCAAAGGCGTCATAAGGGCAATTATAACGTCTTCCAATTTCCCTGTAAGTTCACTTTTAAGATCACTTATTAGATCTTTTCCATATAAAGTTTTATAAGCTTCAGCTATTTCTAAACGTTGAACTATTCCTCTTCTGGTTAATACATCGATGATAGCTCTTTCATCTGTTCCAAAACCTTTCATTGCTTTTCTAAGCACAGCTGCATCCGCATTAGCATCAAATGGATCAGCAGGATATACGGTTGGTGTGCACTATAAAAAAAAAGTATACCATAAATTTTTAACTGAAACAAACCAAGAAAATGAAAGTGGTACTTGAAAAGTAAAAAATAGGTCAAACTAAAAAATTCATGATAAAGAAGGAAAACAAAATTTAATCATCATTATTACTTACTTTGAACGGATAATATTGTTGAGACATTGTTAGGCCGTTATAAATAATACTGCACAAAAAAATTAATATTATTTATAAATACATTTATAATAGATTACAAATTCTGTTTACATATTCCTCTATATAACATAAATTTGTGTTACACATAATATATCTCATATCGTTTATTTTTAAATCATTTAAAAGAAATTTCATTGAGAATATATTAATTTAAAAGATAAAATATTATTTGCAAATATGATATACATCTACAAGTGTAATGCCCTGCCCATTGATTAATCATTCTTGACACTTATCACATGTTTTCTACAAAACTAGTTGAGATATATTTATTTATTCGATCTAATTACATTGAAATCTATTTTATAGACAATTTACATAATTAAAAAAAAATACAGTTTAATTTACTTTACCAGTAGCTCTGTTCTTTCGGTTACAACTGTTTCTCCTATGCGGATACAATTGCGTAATGACAGACTGAATGTTGGAACACGTCAATACGACGATGTTTTATCCGTCGATGAGTAATAAAGTATCCTACTTATTTAAAGAATACAAACTATCCAATGACTAATTTCATTAGAAAAGATCTCGAGTATATTTAGATATATTACAAAGAATTTTATTCATTTAAAAAAGGATGGTTCATCTGTAATTATATTTTAATCTTATTCTTCTTTTATCTATAATCATTAATTAAAAATATTTTTTATGGTATGGGTGTGGCATCGAATTACGTGTGTGTTATAATAGGTATGACGATACAGCACTGTGCTACGTCACAATACGTTACGCCCACGATATTAGTGATATACGATTGGTCAATAGAAAAAAATTGTCTTGAACATCATTGGTCATCAATTTAAAAGAATTAAGGTAGACTTTTAAAAAATGCGCGCCAATACGCGCGTACTCTATTTCTATTTAATTATAAAAAACGAGAAGCTTTTAAAAATTATTTTCTTATATAAATATATATTATTACGATAATAAAAAATAGAAAAATGTAGAATACAGTAAGATACCATAAAATAACAAAATACAAAAATAATATACATCAAATGTAACTTATTGTATAATATGATGCCCAAATTTAATTTCATGAAAACATTATTCAATTTATTTGTTGATCGCATACAATTAAATTTAAACGAAGAAATATTCAAACGTAGTATTTTTTTGTAATTTTTTATATAATATGCGAGTGAGATAATTCAAAAAAAAAAATTCTAATTTTTATAAGTGTCTCGAATATGACAAATTTTTCACAGCCTTATCGTATTATTCTATTCTCTGATCAGATAGTACTTATGTCGTAACACTATCATGTTTATTGATTTTCTTGGGACATTACGAATTAATGTGATTATAAGTAATATAATTAATTTAACCATTTCTGAGAGAGAGAGAGAGAGAAAATTATAACATAGTTTTATATATTATCTATCGAATGATACGCAAGACATTGTTAGAACAAAATAAATGAATTTTAAAAATAAGAATAGCTAATTTGTTGATCTAATTTAAGTATGCATGCATCGTATAAAAGATAGATAGAGAGATACAGTTTTAAAAAATAGTAAAATATAAATTTTAAAATATATGCAATACATGCTTGTGCTCTATATCACAATTTAATTTTACTTAATTTGTGACATCAAATTTTACAACCAATTAAAATACACTTTTGTTTTTTTAACAATTGCGAAACACGTAATAATTATATCGAAAATATTTGTGCGTAAATGTGACTATTACTTTGAAGTAATATCTATAAATAGGTCCTTGGTGCTTAGCATTTAGAAAGATTAATATAAAGTGTAATAACAATTACTATCGTCATTGTTTTACGAAAAGATGGAATAATCATATCATATTATACTAAAGTTAAAAGTATATACTTAATATCTTGTAAAAATATAGTTTTGTAATATATACAGGAGTATTAGCTAAGAATCAGAGATATTACATAATAAATTCGTTTTTCATATCTTCACCAATAACAAAATATATTATTATTATTAAATCAAAATATATAAATTTAGAAAACTACATATTTAAATAATCACCGAGTAAAGTTCCTTAATAGTTTTTGAAAATGTTCTATTATTTTCTTTATCGTTATTTCAAAAGTAATCGTTTTCTCTTCCTCATAAATAAATTCCTTCTGTTCAGTTGGAAAACTGCAATTTTTTATATATATATTTGTATTTTAAAACTGATAAAGCTAAGTATACTTTATCTTGAATGCGATTGTAAAGTATTTAAGCAGACACGAAACATCAAGGATGAAACTATCAACGCGAATAGAAAAATGGATTAACTACTTTCCTCTTCTCTCTATTTTCTTCTTTTTTTTTTTTTTTTAGGTGTCCAAATCTGGTAGAGCATAATTAGTATAATTGATATTGCTGCAGCTGTTGTTGGTGACGTTGTTGTTGTTGTTATTGTTGTTGTGGTTGTAAATGTCCCGAGTATCGTTGAAGTGGATATCAGGTGATGAGCTACCCTTACCAATAAGAGGATTCTTTGATTTTATGAATTTGTTTCTGCGCGGACTGCAAACCTATATATATATAGGAAGAATGTTTTCTTTTTCACAATTCTTATAGTATTGTATGCACTGAAGATAGCGTTTTACTTGAAGAGAGAAGCAGTTTTGATCAATATTATCCAGAACCGGCCTGTTTACAGATGATGGAGACATTATCAATCCATTGTCCACGCGATTGCAAGTATCTTGATTCTTATCAAATTTCTTTAAACAAAAAATCAGAAAATATAAATATTAATCATTTTATATTAAAAAAAAAAAAAAAAAAAAATACTCACGAATTTACGATTTCCCATAAATTTTATAACACCATCATTTTCCCCACCGATAACATCCGTTTCTAATTTTTTTCCAAGTATTCTTACATCCTTCTTACGTACATTATTCAAATTATTATTGTCGCGCATATTCAAAGGTGTTTTAGAATTTTTTAAAAGACCATCGAAAAGAGGGAACATTTTTAGATCTTGATATGGTGTTCCTACTAATTCTTGACCATGATTTTTTGGTCCTAAAATTTTCACCTGGCCAAAATTTGAATAAAGTTTTATACAACGATACATGTCATGTGAAATTAATATTTGTTAATTATTATTAATTAAATATTTATATAATTTGTTCTTTCTTACCTTCGTATTAGCTTGATTTTCTGAATCAAGAATTTTAATTTCTGGACGATTGAGCGATATCATTCCAGTATTGTGATCATTTTCATCGAATGCCATCGGTAGTTTCATTTTTGAATCGTATTCTGCATGATCATTTATAGTATTGTTAATAATAATCATATCTTCTGATAAACTTTGATTAGGCTTAAGAAAAGGCAAGTTATTATTTATCATTGATGAATTATTTTTATATAAAAACGAGCAATTCGTGGTGTCTCTCGGCAATCCAGAAATATCATTCTTATGATTAAGAATATTAATAAAATCGTGATGATTCGACATTACACCTAAACCTAAGTAAAAACAATTTTATTTAAATAAAAATTATAAATATATAAATGTACCCGGTAATTATGACAATGGACTAAAAGTGAACAAATTTTTAATATTGATTTTAATTTAATGTATTGTCATAATAAATTATTGAAAAATATAATATTAATATTAACCTTCGTCATCGTGTTCCGGAATATTGATACCATTATGATCAATTCCTAAAGGTTTAGAACAAAGAATAAAATCATCCATTTTCGGTTGTGATAAAAAGTTATGATCGTTCATGAAACGTTCATCGAGACATCTTGTTTCCAAAATATTCATTTCCTTATCCTCTAATATTTCAATCGAATCTATCGGCAGCATTTGTTTTCGCGATGAATTAGAATTTAAAGCCGTAATTTGATTATTCGCATCGCCTGTGATTACATCATTATTGCTATGTAAATTTAAAGTATTTATAGCGTCAGATTCCTCGTCATTAAACATTGTCATCTCATGAGAATTTTGCACCATAAGATCACGAGCTTCATTACTCGTCATTAACTGTGGAAATTAAAGTTTGTATCGAATATTTTTCTAATCAATTAAATAATTTATGAAAATATTACCTCGTAACCACCATCTTCGGTTGCACGAATAAATTGTATCCCACCTTGTACAGCAAGATCTAATAATTCGTTATATTCATCTGTCGAAGAAAGTGTTGATGATGGATCAAACGAACGGTGTGATTCATTTCCGATATGATCCGAATATATAAATTGACCGTCTAACGATGTAGACACACCTAACATTTAGTAATAAACCGCAAATAGAAATAAACCTTATATGTAATAATATAATTATTTATTATTATTCCCAGTGAACACAAAACGTTAATATGACGTACGATTTACGTCATTTTTACGTAATTTTACGTAATTTTTGAAATTACGCAAATCGTACGTCATATTAACGTTTTGTGTTCACTGGGATTATTATTATTATTATTATTATTATTATTTATACGAGATGATAAATATAACAGATACCTCCTTGACGAGATTCAGAACCAGAATCAATAGCAAAACGTGATTTTCCATCGGATTCGATTTTTTGAATAATAGGCAAACGTATTTGTATAGATTTTATATTATCCAAATTTCTAGTTCCATTGGAATTAGTTCTATCAGTTGTCTTTGTATCTTCGTTATTCGTTGAAGAAATGTTCTATGAGAAAAATATTTACAAACATTGGATATGCGTTTAAAAATAAAGAAAAGAAATATATATATATATATATGTTTTTATTTCAAACCTCCAGTATTTTATTTCCTTCATCACCGGGCAATTGTACTATTCTGACATTTTTACTACAACGAAATAATGAAATATAAGTTTAGGAATACTTTTCACACATATTTACGTAAATAACATTACATAATTTAAATAATAAGTTTATGTAACAAATTACTTAAACAATTATAGAATATAATTTGAATTTATATTAAATTTTACTCTCTTTCATACTTTTTAATAATATTTTGATCGTTGGGTCCGGCCAGCGGACCAACAACTGGCTGCCGATATTTAATCCCGTGTTTGTATTCCTCGTGCGATCTCAATGAAAATCTTCGTGGAAATTCCTTGTCGCAAATTGTACAAGTATATTGCATTTTTTCAGCATGAGCATGCGCCTTCACTTTATGACATACTAAATTCGACATTTGATTAAAACCTTTACCGCAAATGTCGCATTTGTATGGTCTCTCGTTCGTATGGGTGAAAACGTGATTCCTTAGATTACCTGAAACAAAATATTAATAACAATTTTAAGTACAATTAATTTAAATATAATGAAGAAAAAAATATATTTAATAATTGAACGTTTACACTATTTTATTATTAAAATAATTTTTCTATTAGACGAAAAATGTAAAAAAAAAAAAACAATAATTTTCTCAATTTTTGTTTTCTGAGTTTAATCGCAATTAGATTCTGAGTGACTTAATTAACAAATACAACTTTTTCGTTGAGCTTTAATTCCCTAAAGGAGGTATATCAATATTTATATTAAAAATTATAATTTAAACAAAAAAAATGTACCATTAAATGTTTTAATTATATTACGACTACCTTTTTGATGAAATCCTTTTCCACAAATATGACACTTGTGCGGTTTGTGTTCGGAATGCGTTTTCCTATGCGAGATTAGTGTAGATACTCTAAAATAAAAAAAAAAACAAATCTCTATTTATTTATTGAATTCATTGATTATTCCCAATTATTTCTGCTTTACTTCTGCATCGTACCTGTTGAATGTTTTTTTTGCAAAATTCACAAACGTACGGTCTAGCGTCGCTATGAATTGCTTTGTGTTGACTTAAAGTTGACAATTGACGAAAAGCTTTGCCACAAATTTCGCATTTAAAATTTCTTTCGTCGGTATGCGTTGGTAAATGTCGCATCAATGTATATTGATGCCGAAATTCTTTAGCACCTATAAATTGGATAAATAATTTAATATATACCCAGTTAACACAAAACGTTAATATGACGTTAGATTTAGGTCATTTTTCAAAAATGACGTCATATTATACCCAGTTAACATAAAACGTTAATATGACGTTCGATTTAGGTCATTTTTCAAAACTGATGTCATATTAACGTCATATTAACGTCATATTAACGTTTTGTGTTAACTGGGTAATAAAGGAAAAAATATGGAAATCTTTCTTGTTATTTGTTCCCCCATTTTTGTATACAATTTAATTGTATAATAATATACATAAAATTTAGTAGAATAATTATTATAATAAATTATTATAATTAAAATAATGGTGAACAATTAACAGAAATCTAACAAAA
This sequence comes from Mischocyttarus mexicanus, assembly GCA_023678845.1. NCBI lineage: Eukaryota > Metazoa > Arthropoda > Insecta > Hymenoptera > Vespidae > Mischocyttarus > Mischocyttarus mexicanus. Next base: position 161,759 of record JACGTP010000130.1, on the reverse strand, counting down.
TATAAAAATAAACATAATTTTCTAATACATACAAATTCCGCATTCCCAAATTTTGATAGTTTTCCCATCGCGCTTTAAACGTTTGACGAAATGCAATCTTGATCTAATATCATCTTTATCGATTAAACGAGTCGTAGAAGAAGATTGACCGTCAGTAATTGGATGTGAGTAAACTACAACGTTATTATCATTCGTAGGGATGCATTGTTCTAAAATCTATAAATAATTCATCTTATTTCATTTACATTCTTATTTATGATTAGTTACAATTAACAAATACAATGAAAAAATATATATTTTATTTATTTATCTTTAAACTTCTTACTTTATAATTCAAAGCATCCTTTCCAAGAAATTTGCCAACTGTGCTCTCAACTTTAATTACTTCACTGTCGATGGTTGCTGTATCCAAATTCATCGGATTATGTAAATCACTCTTTAAAAAAAAAAAAATAATTTATTAATCGATGTTACTGTTTAAAAAGTACATTTTCTGAACAATTTCAATTAACAAATGTTATAATTTACTTGAATTAATTGATGATCGTTAGAAGATGGTGCGCTAGAAATAATTTGAACACTCTCCGTTACAATATTATCTTTAGGTTCTTCTTTTACAAATACCTCGTATACACTGAAACAATATATTCCAATATATTTATAAATATTAATAACAACAAAATAATCAAACTATTCAAGTAATAATGATCACACCTGATTACTTCGTCTGGAACTGTCCGAGGAAATTGTACTTCGTTTTCGTCGAATTGCGTACTTCCGACGCAATCCAAAAGAGAATCTCCAAAATTATTTGTTTCATCTATCAATAAAGAAAATATAATTAAAAAAAAAAACAAAAAACTACATCAAATTAGTCTATTTACAAATGCAACGAAAGAAGAATCGCAATATATCACAGAGTTGACGTAGAAGATATTAGCCTGTCAAGTATGAAATGGAGCAAATTTCAATTTAATTATATGCATTTTTTGCTCCATTTCATACTTGACAGCCTAATATTAACTTCTAGCTGATTTTTAAATAAAAATATTATAATTATTTAAAAAAAAATAATAATAATTCTATCATCCTATTTAACAATTTGTCAAAATTTTACGAAAACTGTTTCATAAATAAAAAAAAGTTATGACGATTTTTTAATAATGTTCAAATCAGTCCAAAAACGCGCTATCGTACAGGGCTCTTACGTTTTAGAAATTTTTTAGTAGTCCTTAATGACGTTAAAAATAAATACGATCAAAATTGATTTCCGATACTTTCATTGTGAATACACAATGCAATACAATTCTTTATTTTTTTTGTAGATTCAAGATTGTAATCAAATTATTAATCTTTTTCTACTATGAGTTCCGGTAAAAGCTTTACTTTCTTATTTATTCAAAAGAAAGATAAGAAAATATAATATTCTTGCACATATATACACATGAAGTATTTTTTTTCTCGAGATACGTATCTTTTCCTTTTTAAACATGTGTGTATGTGTGTATGTGTATGTGTATGTGTGTGTGTGTGTTAGCAAATAATATCAGGTACTTTGAAAAGAAAATCATTTTCTCGCGCGCACACAATAATAAGTTGTCCCAAAGAATAGTGCTGAGTGCCCAGTGAACACAATCAAAATTCATTTCATTCATATTTGTATCGAGTATTCATATCATGTGAAAAAAACGAGTAAGTATACATATTACACATACTGATTACTACTGTGTTTCCATCTTTTTTCATCTCTCTTAACAATAAGAGACGAACAAAAAGTCCAAGTAGTATATATATACTACTCGTGTATGTATAAGTTCTTTTCTTCTTTCATTCTTTAGGATTATGCGTATTTTTTTCTTTATCAAAGGATACCTTACAAATTGTATATATACAGTTAACCCTCCTATAACGCGGAGCTGAAAATGCGACAGCCCTCCTATAACGCGATACTTTTAGAACGAAGTTTCCATATAACGCGAAGCTGAAAATGCGACAGCCCTCCTATAACACGATACTCTTACAGCGCGGTTTCCGTCAACAGCATCCCATAAGTTCCTTCCGCGTAGCCTAAGAATGTTTAGTCTATGTTTAGTTCATTAGGGCCTATTTGAATAATAAGGGAACATTTTGCCTATTAAAAGAAGACGAGTTAGGCGACTTATATTATCTGACAGCGAGGATGAGTGTTGAAAGATTAAATTTTACAAAAGTCTTTCTTGTTTTTGTTGGAAAACAGTTTTTCAGTTTAGTTTTGGTATCATTTCTTTATATAAACTCTTCAATTCAATAAAAATAATTTATAATTTATCTTGTCCTTATTGGTCTCCATATAACGCGGTATGAATAATGTGATTTGTACTAATTCTGCGTTTCTTATAGCGCGGTTTCCATACAACGTGGTAGACGGTTTCCATAGAACGCGCTACGAATTAGCCTGGTTTGTACGGTTAAATCCGAGTTTCTTATAGCGCGGTTTCCATATAACGCGGTACGCACTCACCGCGTTATAGGAGGGTTGACTGTACAAACCTTATACTTTATCTCTGACATTATTGATGTCAATTTGCGAGCTGGAAATTATACTTTGTAATACACATTTTTATACACGTAATTAATATTTCTACAAAATGAAAGACACGAAATATTACCCAGATCACGTGTTAATTTAATAATTAAAATAATTTAAAAAAAATAATAATTTTAATAATAAGACAGAAATATAAATTCTTTTATTATATCGCAAATATTCCTTAATGTAAAAAGAAAATATTGTTAAAAATTAATTAAAATTAAATGAGAGCACGCGTTTAATGAAAGAAAAAAGAACAACTTGGTACCATTTCCTCCATTTTTTTTCTCTTCGTGTTAATTGTCTTTGTAATAATTTAAATTTACAAGCATTTTAATCGATTATTATTAATATTATTTTTTTAAATATTTAAAAAAAAATTATTGGAAATAATAAATATATTAAAATCTTCAATTAATATCATTGTACGAGAAACTATCGATTTATATTCGGGAAAATTTAAATGAAATACGAAATTTAAATACAATTGATTATAATCTAATAAAAAAAAAAACATTTTTAAATAAATATATATTTGAAATAATAAAATGTAACATCGTGATGATGTAAGAACTGATATATTCAATATTAAAAATTAAATATTCGTTAACTGTTTTTTTTTTAAATATAATCGCAGAAAATGAAGTGTTACGAATGTAATTCTCTTCGATAATTAGTATTCGGAAAGACAATCTACGAACTGTAGGGATCAATAGAAGGACGATATTGGTAGATGGACTTTTTTTTTCTTTTTCTTTTTTTATTAAATAAACAAAAGCCGCCATTATATATCGGAGTTGATTTCATTTACGTTTGAAGCGCGTTACGCGAATCGCTTAAACTTTGTTTCAACAACAAAATAATCAATTTTTTATAATAGAAAGCTATAAAATATATGAGAAAATAAATATCTAAAATTACTTACAATTATACGTTTGTAGCAAGTTGTTATCGGACATCTTTTTAACGATAGATTTTCTTCTATAAAAAAAACTATTATCTTCGCACGTGGACGTATTTTTTTTATCGCGGCTATATTCGCATCGACCGCCACTAAAAAATCTTATGTAAATGGCATTAAAACTTATCGAGATTAGTATAAAACGCCTCACAGCGGATTAGTTTGTAATTAATATTTTTTTAATATCGAAAATCGAGATTCTCGTTAAATATCATATTATATTATCAAATCATAGTAATTAATTTAAATAAAATAATCCAATAAACAAATGAATAACCATCTAGGATAATTAACGTTTAACGTGTCTCTTTTATTTTCTCTATTTTCTTTTCATTTTAATTGGTTAAATCTTAATTACAATTATATTATACAAAAAATTGATTTCCTAAACTTTAATCATCAATACTTAAATTTGTTTATAATATTAAATTCAAATAATGACAAGACCGTAATGAAAATTCATTTATATTCGATAGTTTGTAGATTTTTCTTTGATTAGGAATTTATACTAATGCTTAAATGATTGTTTATACTTATTTACGTTTAAAAAATATTTAATATAATTGAAAGATTTTTTTGAAAATATGTTTGTATATTACTCAATCGATAAATAGTTCACGTTTGTATGGTAAAACAGTTGATGTGATCAATGTGCTGCTCTCTAGTTTAATTTCAGTAGTGTTTGTTACATTAAAGAAGACTTTGGAACAACAAGAGTTCATAACATTTATTTTTTACTTATAGATAATAATATATAAAGAAATATTAATTAAAAATGGAAAATACAGTACCAGAACCAAAGTATATTTTACGTCACAATATGGGACTGGTGCATTGTCTTTCATTTCATTTAACTTCTAACAGGGAACATTTATATGCAGCTGGTTCTTCAGGGAATGTTTACGTTTGGGATTTGGAGGTATGAATAATGTGTTTTTAAAATATATTTTAAATTTATTATATATATAATATAATATATATAATATATATATAATATATATAATATAATATATAATAATATATAATATAATATTATATATATATAAATTATATATTATAATAAATAATATATAATATAATAATATATAATATATATATATATATTAGGTGAAATAATGGCTATAAAACCCTTGCCATCTAATTATCAACAAGTTCTTGTCATTTACGAAGTTGGATTACTTGCATTATGGGATATAAAAGCAAGAAAAGCCATTCATAGTATGAACATTGAATCATATATATATATATATAATAAATTTAAAATATATATATTATATATATTATATATATATATAATATATTTTAAATTTATTATATATAAATCTTTATTTTCCCAGCTTTACAGCCATGACTTGGTTTACATTTTACATTATTTACATTTTGTTTTTTGCTCATATTCATTCTTCCATATCACTACTTTAACTCTATCACAATACTTACTGCGCTTTCCCTTATCCTACTTCCTCTAAACTCTTTGATTTGCTCTTTACTGATCTTCCTCTTCTGCTTGTCCATGAACCTTAACCATTTCTCTACCCTTTCGTTCTTTCTACCCTCTAGTATCTCCTCTTCCTTCAATTCTGTTCTCTTTACTTTCTGACATCTATCTATGAGATGTTTCAGTGTTCCAGCTTCCATACTGCATAATGTGCATCTTCTTTCTTCTTGTTCCAGCTAGTATCTATTCGCTTTTCTTACTCCCTCTTCGAATCTTAACACATATTGACCTGCTTCTATCCTTATCTTCGAGGATTATATATCCTGGCGTGCAGTAATCCAACCCCAAACACCAGTGGATGTACTTCTGCTGTACTCTTTCTAATTCGGCTCTTTCTGCCCAGCCAAAGAGTTCTGCTCCATTGAGCATCATTCCTTTAACCAGGCTATCAAATATCATAAGTTTTCTTTTGAAGTCATCCTTGAACTTTCTTTCTCCGATACCCCAGACTTGTCTTACCACTATATTCGCTCTTCTCTGTAAGCGTACCCCTAAATATACAAATTCTTTCACCATTTCTATTTCCTGTCCTTTCCATTCCTAGCTGTTTTCCTTCTTCTTCCCTCTGCCTTTCCTGAAGATGAACATTTTCATTTTCTCCGCGTTTAGTTGAAGCTCTTTTCTGTCTAGGTAGAAATTTATTATATACATCAAATATTTAATAGCAGAATTTTTTTTTCTTATTCAATTAGTTTTTTAATCATATTAATTTACATATTATTTTGTTTCAGACTAACAGGATTGCAAAACAGTTTTATACAGGAAGCGACGATTCCTGTTTAACTATGCTCAATATGAATGACAATTATTTATTAGTCCAACAAAAATTTGGCAGTATCAAAATGTACAATTATGCTGAATCACATTGGAAAACAGATAGAGAAATTCGTTTGGATAGTTACTCCTTCTGCAGGTATAATATTTAAACAATTAATAAGCTTAATATAAGTTATATTGAAAAAAATAAATGTGATGTATTTGATTACTCTTTAGATTTATAATCAAAGAACGAATAGATTAAAATCAATAATGTATTTTAAACGAGTAGATTTTTATTTTGAAATGAAATTTATATCAAAAGGGTATTTTTTTTTACGATTATAGATCTCAAATATTATCAGAAGATGTTATCGTAGCTCCTCTTAATAATTCTAACGTTGGATTATATTCAACCAAAAGTTCAGACATGATCACGATGTTAAATAGCGAGCAAGTTTCGAATGGGAAAAAGTTAGGTGAAATAATGGCTATAAAACCCTTGCCATCTAATTATCAACAAGTTCTTGTCATTTACGAAGTTGGATTACTTGCATTATGGGATATAAAAGCAAGAAAAGCTATTCATAGTATGAACATTGAATCATGTCCCATGACTCTTGACTTTGAAACTAAAAATATGAAAGGAATAATTGGTTTTTATTCTGATAAATTACAGGTAAAATTTGATACTTTAATAATTATATTATATTTAGATCATATCATATATATCATATCATAGAATTTCTTCTTCATATAATCTAGATATTTAATTTATCACCCACCAAATTAAGAAATAAAGACACAATAACTTTAACAACTCTCGGTACATCCGTAACAACTATAAAACCTGATAACAAAATATGTGCCGTTGGTGGTTGGAACGGTCGTATGAGATTATATTCTTGGAAAAATATGCGATGTTTAGCAGTTATTAATGAATATACGGAAACCGTTTACGATATAGTTTATTCGCATAAAGAAGTACAATCATACGATTGTAAATATTTAATGGCTGCTGTAGGATTAAATGGTTATATAACTTTATGGGATCTTTATAATTGATATATTAATAAATTTAAGGATTAAATGATCTTTTTGCACTGTAAATATGAAAAAAATTATATATGTATATATATATACCCAGTAAACACAAAACGTTAATATGACGTACGATTTACGTAAATTTACGTAAATTACGTAAATCGTACGTCATATTAACGTTTTGTGTTCACTGGGTATACATTATTTTATAAATAAAATGTAATGAAATCGTTTAATCTATTATTTATATAATTGTATTTCATTTTCATTTTGGTATCATGTGTGTATATATACATATATGGTATGTTTTATTTTTATTTTCATATTTAATCGATCTTACTATAAATTTCAGAAGAAATTTAAAGTTACAATATCTTACTTAAGTACTCTTAAAGATAACTACAAATATATTTATTATATCAAATTATTTCCATAAAAGAATATTTCCCATTGAAACGATCAAGTGAAATTTGAAAAAAAAACTTGTTCAAAAAGAATTATAATACGCATGAATAATGCCTTTCACTACTACCACCACCTCTCACCTGTTATACTCGTTGAAGTATGTTATCAATATACTTTCACCTTATTTTTAAAATATGTATACAATTATTTATCAGGTGAAAGTATTTTTATAAGGGTTCCTATCGGATTATCATGGAAATGTGATAAAACATTTATAAATACACAGAGTTGTCTCTGGTTTTCTTTATACTCATTATAATTACACCTAATCGTACACTTTTGTAATACTATCGTCAATATTTTTTATACCGGNAGAAGAAATTTAAGGTTACGATATTTTACTTAAAAGTACTCTTAAAGATAACTGTACAAATATATTTATTATATCAAATTATTTGCTTAAAAGAATATTTCCCATTGAAACGATTGAGTGAAATTTGAAAAAAGAAATATAATACGCATGAGTAGTGCCTTTCACTACCACCACCATCACCACAATACCCACCACCACCACCACCACCTCTCACCTGTTACACTCGATGAAGTATGTTATCAATATGCTTACACCTTATTTTTTGAATGTGTATCCAATTATATATTAGGTGAAGGTATTTTGATAAGGGTTCCTATCGGATAATCACGGAAATGTGATAATAATACATTTATAAATACACAGAATTGTCCAAGGTTTTCTTTATACTCATTCTGATTACACCTTATTGTGCACTTTTTTAATACTATCGTCAATATTTTTTATACCGGTCTTTTTTATTTCCTAAGGAAATGTTCTATATAAGAAAATTATTGTTTAACAAATCTACTTTATTTAAGAAGCAATTGCACACTTCTAATTTATTGTAAGTAAAATTATTTTTTAAGAATATACATTTGTCATTTTTATTATACATATAGTCACTCTTAATATATTTTTAAAAATGTTATTAATAATATGAACAATAATTTAAAAAAAAGAAAGAAAAGAAATGTAAAATGTAGGATAATTTAATAAGTTTTTATATTTAAAAAAAAGTGGATTCTTTTAGAGCTCGTATTTTGTTTAAAGACGCAAAGTTTTATTTAAAAAATATTTTTCTCTTTCCATATATATATTTATTTTCTGTATTAAACTAAGGTAATATTTTTTTTAATATACACTTAGAGGTTATAAACTAGAAATAGTTAATCCTATCTGTTGAAATTAAAACAATTAATAAGACTTGTTGATTTAGTATTAGTAGTAGTTGGTGTTCCTAGTTTAATTAACACGTTGACTGCAATTTCACCCAAATATGGGTAACAGCAAAAGTTCTGACAGATTCAATCACTCAAATATTGGTGACGCTTTTTTTAATGCTTATGAGGTAAATTCGTAGATATTTCAAAAGTTATTTCACATAATATGAGACTATTAAATTGTTATAAAAGTTTCTTACAAAAATTTGAACTGTTATTAAAAATTTATTTACAAAATTATTTCCAATGTAATGCTTTGAAACAGTCTATGCAAAGTTGGGGTTGATCAGGGCGATCTGGGCAGAACATTGTTGTTTTTTTTATATTTTGTCATGTCTTTGATTGATTCTTATGAAATATTTTATTCGAATAACATAATTTGCAAGTCCTTTTAATTTTTTGCCCAAGAAGATTTTTTCGGATGGCAATATCATGACTACGTTTATCTGAAGATTTATTTATATTATCCGTCAAACCTAATCATTTTAGAGCTAATATTTCTTTAAATTTTCTAATATTTATGTTTTTTTCGTTGCTATCTTGTAAATGATTGAAGTATTTACAACTATAATGCCCAGAAGAAACTGGATACCAAATTTTCAGTACCATTTAAGTTCTTTTCTATTTATAGTGGCATAAGCAATCATTTCATCTGAATAATCAATTCCATAGTTTCTTTTATTTTTCTTTTATTATATACATAAGAACAAATAGATAGTGGATTCAATTTTTCAGATGAAAATTGGCTTTTAGAAGCAGCCACGATAGTACAAGACATTTCTTTTCAAACGTAATAATATTTTACTACGATAAGTATGTACCTATTCATTTTTATATATCGGCGTTGTAGTATGGCACAGTAAGGTAAAAGCCCCCATTATGGACACTACAATAGTGACTGCGAATATTTGAATTTTTTAATCATATTTCAAACCAATATAATCAACTTTTTTTCCGATACTTTAATCAATGTTTCTATTTGTCAATTTTAGTATTGTATGTCCGTATTATGGACATATCAGTGACCCCATTATGGACAGGTCTAATGCACATTCATACAAGCTTACTAAAAATAATTTATAAACATCACGGTTGAATTTATACTAATTATAATCATTTTTATTAAATATTTGAATTAAAATAATTTGAAATAACACAATTACATAAAAAAAACATATCGAAATCTGGTTTTGAAAATAAGATCTTTCTATCGATTTTGGCCTACTCAAAAAAATAAAATTTTTTTGCGGTAAATAGTTTATGTCTGGAAATAAAATATTACAATTTTTCGACTTTAAAAATATCAAAAATTATTATGGAATATTAACAATTGTGATTATTAACAGAGTTTATTAATAAAATAATAAAATTCAACAGAGTGTCCATAATGGGGTCTTTTACCCTATAGTAATGCACATTAATATTGCCTCTATAATAAAAACAATTTCAAATAGATACATTGTTTAATCCCAATTTGAAATTGTTTAGTAATAATTTGAAAATTTTTAATCTCAATTTGAAATTGTTTAGTCCTAATTTGAAGTTCAAAAGGTATAGTGTGGCAGTCAACGTGTTAAAGAAGATATGATGGAATCTGGAACGTGTGTAAAATATTTTAAGAATAAAGAAATGAGTTGAGCAAATGGGTTAAAAAATTTTAATTATGATTTTATAGAAACGGTGCGATTATAATAGATGGAAATAAAATTTCAAAAGAAATTAAGGAAGAATTAAAAAAAGACATCAATGGCTGGGTGAGTGCAGGCAACAAGAAACCAAAATTGGTGGCTATTCTTGTAGGAGATAATCCTGCCAGTCAAACTTATGTTAAAAGAAAAATAGAATCTGCAAATTTCGTAGGTAATATATATTAGATGGACCGGAAAGTAATGTCGTTATTTATTATTTTTTTTTGCATTACTTAGAAGCAGACTATGTTTAACTGATAAATGATAAACAAATATTTGTTGTCAAAAGTTTATACAAATTTAATACTAATGGTGGGTTTATTATTTATGAAATAATTGTTTAGGGATAGAAAATTACACAATTAATCTCGATGAAAATACGACGCAAAAAACATTACTGGAAAATATAAATAATTTGAACGAAGACCCATCGGTAGATGGGATTATTGTGCAATTACCATTGCCAAAGGGTCTAAATGAAAAAGAAGTGTGTCAAGCAATATCATCCAAAAAAGATGTCGATGGTTTTCATGTTGAAAATATAGGAAATTTGACATTGGATTATAAAGGTATTATACCAGCAACTGCGTTGGGTGTAAAAGAGTTGCTAGTAAGATCAAATGTTGAAACTTTTGGAAAACACGCAGTTGTAATAGGAAGATCAAAACATGTTGGTTTACCGATAGCTTTATTATTACACGCGGATGGTGCAGGTATTAATATATAAAATAAAATCAAATTATTGTTTTTTTATATTAAGATCAAAGAGCTGAAGCAATAAATTTGATTTTCGTAGGAGAAACAAATGGATTAGACATGACAACAACTATTTGTCACATAAATACTCCTCCTGATCAATTAAAACAAATGACAAGACTTGCTGATTTAATAGTAGTAGCAGTTGGTATTCCTGGTTTAGTTACAGAAGACATGATCAAACCTGGAGCATGTGTAATTGATGTTGGAATTAATAGAGTCAAAGACAAAAGTAGTAATAAAAATATCCTTGTCGGAGATGTGGATTATGAAAAAGTAAAAAACGTTGCAGGATATATAACACCTGTACCAGGTGGTGTGGGACCTATGACAGTTACGATGTTGTTAAAAAATACATTTACAGTGGCTAAGGAAAATTCAGGAAAAAACAATTAGAAAATATTAATTTTGAAATAAGATAAATTAATGTTAAATATTAATCAGAAAATAAGTGTTTATATAGTTGAAAATTTTATGATAAAGTTATTCTATTTACACTTGAAACTATTTAAAAACATAATGAAAAAACATACGTTCAAATTTGAAGTACAATGGCGACACCAGCAAGAATCCACTTATTAGGTTTATCTCGAGTTCTTAAATTGAACGTCCAAACGTAAGTTGGGCCACGACTTTTTGTTTTGTAAACTGGACATTCGTACATATTTCTAAGATCTTGCTTATCTTGTGTTATTGCTCTAATGTATACTACTGGCATTAAAGGAAACAATTCTTTTAAACGTGCATCCGTGATTACACCTGTTTCAATATCCCAACGAGCACCTTCCATATATAAACTATTAATATAAGAACCTTCACGTGGTGGTGCACTATGGACAAAAACAAAATTAAATGAAAGATATAGTACACAGCAATAATATAAATGAAATTTCCTTACGTGACTTCCTCTTTTTGTTTTGTAGTTACTTCACAATGTAAACACATTTTATCCAAAGGCCATTCATTTCTACGTGCAGTTTGTTGCATGACTGCAGTAAGAAATGATTGAGGATTAAAAAATCCTCCTAGCCAAACTGATGATGGAAGCTATTAGAAAATATTTCAATCATAATGTGTATGTCCCTCAAGCTATAAAATATAAAACAAATTTCTTACATTAAAATCCGACGTCCAACTAGCAAGTTCTCCAACTCTATTTAACATATCGGTAAACCAGCTACTTAAACTAAGATTTGAAGGATAAGCTAATCTAGTCCACGATGGTGGAACAGAATTAATAAATATATGACCTTGTAAGACTTCCATATCTGGACTAATTGTAAGTTCACCCTGCAATAATTAAATTAAACAGAAAATTATTTAAATTAATAAATATATATAACAAATATTTAATTTAATCAATGAATACATTTAACCCAAGTGTTAATTCTCCAAGAGATCTTTTTAATTCATTACACAATATATTCATTCGTTCACATTCTTGAAAAGAAACAATAATATATGGAGTAGGTTCTTCAACCTGGAAAATAAATTATTTATTTGTAAATAATTTTTAATATTCATATAATAAATATAATTAAATGATGAATGTTCATATCAACCCTGCTCATTAATTCTGGTATATTAAATTCTTCAGGAAGTCTATCCAATAAATCCTCTATAGTATATTTCACTTTATCTTCCATTGAAATACCTCCTTCAGTGGTTTCAACAACATCTCTTGGTTGCATTTCTAAAAGGGTTCTAAAAAGATTTTCTGCAGTTGCTGTTAAAAATCCTACAAAACATTTTAAGTATTATTTTAGTATCCTTATTTTATATATATTTTTTTTTATAAATATTTAATAATTAATTGATATACCTATTTCAGCATTTGGATGAAGTCCATATAAAATAGGACTTTCAGCGGGTAAATAATCATCAATATATTGATGATATGCCATGTAATCACTATTAGGTGGTACTAAAAATCCTGATGTTAAATACAACTCTCCTTCAACGAGTTCAGGTTTTAAATATTCTAAAAGATATGTCTGACATAATCTTCTGTCCCAATCATCAGTGATATGTCCACCATACATTATTTCTCCAAATAAATATCTGAGATCTTCCCATGGTACTTTAACATTATTTTCTAAATAATTTAATAACACTGAAACGCTAATGGTCAAATCACCGACATTGAATGGATAAGACTGAAACAATAAAAAGAACAATTAACAAACATTTGAATTATTTATTATTTAAAAAATGAATTATATTAAATATACTTTATTCCATCCTTGTGCACCGAATTTTTTACGTTCATTAAGAACAGCATGATAGTAGCATAAAGCAAATAAGATAGCTTTAAATTCTGTTTCTTTAGTAGACGAATCTAATGTTTCTTGTGTAAAATTATCCAATGCTTTATGTATATTAGCATGCATTCCTGTCGGAGGTTCATTTGTAATTTTTATAGCTGACTCTAATATACCCTGAAAAAAAAATCTGAATGTATTAACATATCACTGATATGAAATAATTGCTTTTTTTGTACTTAATAAATACTTGTGGTATAATTGAGACAGAAGGATCAGAAGCAGGTTCAGCACTCATATATAAACGATAATTGTCATGAGGATTTTCTGTAAGTTGTTCTATTTTTCTTTCTAATTTTGGTAACCAACTTTGTACAAGGTGGATGTTTTGTAATATGACCCAGTGTCCTTCAGCTGCTGCAATATTCATAGCTTCTTCAGCGATAGGTTCTTGTCCTTGACCTAACGACACATTATGGAAATTTTGTCCATCCGATGTAAATCCTAATTTTTGTCCTAGATTTTCTACATCCTATGAAAATAAATTCTTTTTACTGTTTTAGGATAAATATTATTTTAATATATAATATATTTAATAAAACATATTATATACTTTTAATGGATCTACACCAGGAGAAAGAATAAAAAATACTGGTGTTATTGAACTTGTTTCCTCGTATGATTTTTCGAAAGGTAAAGCTCTGGATTGAACAAATTTCGGACCTAATTTTTCTTCTACGAACAAACTGGTATAAAATAAAAATGAGAGTTCTCAAATTATTTAGTAAGTTTGTTGAATAAAAAATATGTATATATTAATGACATAATCGTTTACCGTATAGCATAAGTCATACGATCCAATCTCATACATCTGATCATACATAGTCTCTGTAATGCTGTTATATTTTTCCATTCCTGTGGAAAACGTTCTTTTTCTGGTGTTTCTGATTCAACAATTTTTTTCCATCGTTTGGATGCACCTTCTAGATCTCGATCTAAATGTTGAAATGCGTCCATTCCACTTAAATATACAATACCACCCCAATTCGTATTATCCAAAAAGTCAACACGACTTCTGAGATAGGGAACATAAGGAAATCGTAAAATAAAATCTACTTCCACTGATGATATTTCCTTCATATGCAATAAAATCTATAATTTAATAAAAATAATTCTTATATATGAATAAATAGCTTAGTTATACTGTTAACAAATAGACAATGATTATGTTCACTTACTTGTATTGTCATTTGAAAAAGAAATATAATTTTGTCACTTTCAAATAATCCTCTACTAGTATACACATATACTAAATATGTAATACTGTCAATTAAATATGAAACACGTTTTTCGACACTGTCAGCTAATTCTGCAAACTTCATTGCATTTTCAAATACTACGCTAAATGCCTTCAGGGAAAATTGATACAACATATTAATTTTATATAGCTCATTTAAAATGAAGTATAGAAGACTGGCTCTGGCAGCAACTGGACGATATAATTCTCGTGCCATATCTATTTTAATCGCAGTTTCTTTAGCTTCAGCTGCTTTAATTTCAATATCAGCAGCTGTTTTTTTAGTTGTTTCAAGATTCACAACAAGAGTGATATCGCTTAAAATGTCAGGCCCAGCTGAAGATAATCTGATTAAAGAAGTTAAACGTTTTCTTAACATTTCTTAAATATCTTTTACAAAAAAACACGATCATAGAATATTTTACCTATGTAACAAGTCATCCTCCAATGCTTTCAATGTAATTTTAAATGTATTTTGCTGAGTAGTAAGTTCGCTTTTCGTACTTTCTAAGTCTGGGCGTTCAGCTTTGACTACTTCGCCTAATAATTGTTCTTCCAAACCATCTCTTGTAACAGTAAAATTAATAATTGTAGTTTGGGCTTGCATTTCTGGTTTATAATGTGGATTTGCCAATTTGGTTTGCAATATAAGTCTAAAATTTGGATCATAGTCCACTTCTTTGTCTCCTATTTTTAATGCCCTGAAAAAGAAAATATTTTCATTTATATACAACGAATTTAAATACTTTTTTACTAATTTTAAATACATACAAGTTTTTGCATACCGTCCTTTCCTGATAAAAACTCGGCCTAGAACTGGATCCAATACTGCATCAACTGTTTCCATAATATTTTCTAATAAAACAACTTCTCCATTAGTGATAGCGAATTCAATCACATCTAAATAATTGCGTTGAGTTAATCTCAATACTTTGAGCTCATCACCATATTTATTCTTAATCCATTTGATTCCTTGTAATTGTGGATCAATCATTAATGGCCATCTACTTGAATTTGTAAGTATTGTTGCATTTTCTGCTGACATTGTATCAGCAGGTAATCCTATTAAGAATATTTATACAGTACATTAATCATTAAAAAAAAATTGCTATTTTATATATGCATAAAAATACCTTCATTGTTCCATTGAGCAATTTGAGTATCATCTGTTATTAATGATAGTAAATCTAAATCAGGTGTTCGTGGAATACTGATTTCTAATTTATCAAAGTAAGGTAGCCAATGTATGTTAAGTAAATCTAATCTGTATTTTCTCGTAAAACCACCCATGTATGAAATAAATGCTGTCACAAGTAATACATCACCGGGCACAGTAATTCCTGATGTTTTTAACCTTTACAACGATCAAAGAAATTATTTCACGGTAAATGTAAAAAATATATACTCACATTTCTAAAGTTTCAGTCCAACGTATCTTTTCCGAAGCTAAACCATTGACCAATCTATTAGCAAGATCAATAGTTAAGGTTGTTGAATCTGCTTCATCTTGACATCTTTGTTTTTCTGCCAATGCTATTTCCATTTTCTCACTGAGAATATCCAATACTTTTTGAAGTTCCTACGTATACGTAATATTCATAATGATATTAAATAACGTCCGTTTGTTTCTTGTCTCTTAACTTACATTCAAACGACTTCTTAAATAATTTAATCTATCCATTGCAGCTTTAAGTTCTGCATTAGCTTGTGCAAGAGCAGCTCTTAGAGGTTTTACAGTTTCATTGATGTAATGAAACACCATTATATTTTTGACCCAACTGCACAAGCCTGCAGCTGCTTGAGATTTCGAATAAATGAGTTCTGGTTCAAATTCTGTGAGTTATAAAAAGGAGTGATTTAATAAATATATATATATTATATGTCTAAAATATTAGTTATAAATTTATAGTGTCCAATAAAATAGATTTGTAGTTGAGATTATTGTTCTATACCTCGGTCAGTGATATAAGGTTGAATAGCTTTAACAATTTCAGGATGAATATTTTCTTTATCATAATTATGCAATGCTGCAAGAAATGCATCTACAGATCCCATCATCACTTTACATGCTTTCCAACTTCTATCTTTCGGTATTTGACCTCTCGGTGAAAATAAAACTAATACTGCTTGCGCAACTTTTGTGACTGCTTCAGGTGGTGCACCAAAAGATTTCAACTCTGTCAAATTACTCTGAAATTAATTATCGTTTTATTTTTTATTATAAATATCATTGTATTTTTTTTACCACAAATGATATTATAATATATTTACTTTATTTAAAGTATCTAATGCTGCTTCAGCTTGTTTCACAGCTGGTTCTGCCTTGGCTAAATCTTCGTCACAACGTTTTTGTCTTTCAGCTACTGTCTCTTTTATTTCAGCAACTTTTATTTCCTCTTCAGACACTACAAATAAAAAGATATATATTTGTAGTTAATTATTTAATTAAATTTTTACACGAATATAATTTGAATTTCTCTCTCACCAAAAGCTTTCTCAACTTCAGCTTTAGTGTTCTCCGCTTGTACTTCTTGTAAAATTTGATTAGCTATTTCATTCTTCTTCTTTAAATCTACTTCTTGTACCGCAAGCACAGCTTTTAGTTTATCTACCTAAGAGATGGGAAATATGAGAATCGTACAAAAAGAATTTAAAAGAATATTTTTTTACTGATATCTTCAAATGAACAAAATTACTTCTTCCGCACAGCTGTCCAATTTTTCCAAACCATTTTGAAGTCGTGTAATCATATTTTCAACTTCAAATGTTTTCTCTCTCAATAATTTAGAATATAAAGAAATTTGTTCCAAAAACGATTTGGGTGTTGTATAATTATACCTTTTCTCATTTTGAAGATATAATTTCGATGTTTCATTTACAATCGTATGAACAAAAGACATAAATAAGGAAGCTGACTTTTTATATTCTTGTGGTAACTCATCAAGTTCCTATTAAGTTATGAGATAAATATTATCATTCATTTTATTTTATTATTATTATTAGAGAAGATAATAGTACCTCTAAAAACCTGGCAGAAACAGATTCCAATGCTTCTTGAGGCCAGTCTTGAAACCAATTAATCGACGTGCAATTAACAATAGCTGGAAATTGTCTAACTCTATTTCTTAAAGTTACACCAACCGGTGAAAAACAAAGTAAACATTTCAAAAATTTACGAACACGCTCTATGAAAAATTTCCAACAATTTTCTTTAGAATCAAGTTGTCCTGTTTGCCTTACCTAGTACACCGAACAAAATACATTAACAATTAATCTTATTATTTCAAAAATTAGAAAAAAGTTCTCGTTTATTTAAGCTATACCTCATTTCGTACAGCATTAACGATATTATCAACTTCCTCGTCTGGAAACAATTCTAAAATTTCTCCAGATGCTAACATATCATTTATAACAACAAGAAATTTTTCTTGAGAAATTTGCGAATCGGTCATTAAAAATGCTATGCTTACACTCTTAAGACCAGCTTTTAAGTAAAGTGCAGCTATATCGGTTCTTAAATCACTTAGGGAATAATCTTTCGTCAATTGTATTTGAAATACCTAAGTTTAAGAATAAAAATAAACACTATTCACATTGTACTGTTATTAATTTAAAATGTATAAAGATATTGTACTAAACGTACCTCTAACGCTGATATAAATGCAGATAAACGTGACAAAGATTGTTTTCCACTACCTCCCACACCAACCAACAGTCCATTTCCTCTTGGCGATTCTAATATTCTATTGATACGGCATACATGATACATTGCATCATCAAATAACACCAAGTTCATTGCCGATATCTGTTACATAAATGCATATATTTAAACAATTCTCATTAAGTTAAATAAATATTAATATCAAATAAATTAATCCATTACCAATTCATTATAACTCAATAATGCATCATCGAGTAATTTAATTAACTGATTCCAATCTTTGATTGGCATATATTTAGACTCTCCAATTCCTTCAGCAAAATGACAATATATTATAGGTTTATGAAGTATTATTTTTTCATCGAATTCCTAAATATGATTATATATTATACAAGATCACATATATTAAAGATTATTTAAGAAAAGAAAAGAAAATTTTAATTTACTGGTATATTTTGACGAAGTATTTCTATCAACAATTGTTCGAACATGTTCTTATCTTCAAAATTGATTAATTTGTCCGAATATACTCGCATCGATTCATGAACAAATAATCTCACCAGATGATTCGGTACTGGAATTGTATCGCCAGTAGAGAAAAGCATGCCCTGAAAAATATATAAATCAATTTAACGTTTAATTTAAATAAAATAATTTTATTATGAGAAGATACTCCAAATGATTGATTGATTTTTCTTACTTGAAAAATATTTGATAAATCTCTTAAATTAAATATATAATGAAACTTAATAGCAGTTGGTAAAAATGTTGTTGCTACTTTACTGTGAAGATTCAATGCTGTATTAATTATTGGTTCTGTCATTTTTTGAACAGACACGTTTATTTTATTTTGTGGATTAGTTAGATGTTGTTCAAGCATTTGTCTGTATATTGTTTCCAATGCATCACGATGTGGGAAACTATTAGTAATTTAATATAATAAAAAAAGAAGTATAGAGAATGTAATATATAAATATTAAAAATAAGTATATTTATATTACCTAACAGCAAATACAGCAAAGTGTCTTTGCAAACGTGGATCTATCGTGAAACTTCCTACTGTTGGATTCATACAAGAAACATATTGGGTATTATGTATATCTTTCAATGTTAATTTCTCTCTGTCATACCTAAATAAAAGTATTTTTGTGTTAGGGTTTCATTTATAGTATGATTGTAATTTCAGTATTACTTATTTTGCCGTATACTGTATTCATAATTTTCATGTTTAATTTGAAATTACCAATGTCTATAATCCATGTATTGTCTAATCAGTGAATGTGGTTGCACAGTTCCATAAGTATCTATTTCTGGCATATTCATATCATCTATAAAATAAACTAGAAGTTTTGTACCAGGTGGACCATAATTTCGCCCAGCCTTCTTTTCCAAATGTTTCTCTAATATTCTTTGTAACATTTCTAAGAAAAATATATATCAAAGTTACATAATATCACGTACTACAATTTTGGAAGATAACTTTTGTTGTGCAAACGTAACTTACCAGATGTTGTATAATAATTTAAAGGAACATTTGCCATATTATAATTATCTGGCAATGCTGCTAATTTGTCAGCAACAATGATACTCTTTCCTGATCCAGCACTTCCAACTAACATAACTGGTAATCTTTTTTTCATTAACATATCCATAAAAAAACGTAAACGCACGGTTTCCCCCGTAGATACAAGAGATGCCTGTAGCAAAAAAACATAGTTTTTTAATAAATATTGTAAATTATATTTAAAAATTTGTCTATCAATTTCAATTCAATATACAAATGAGTAAAATTTGATACACACTTGAATAGGAATATCCATATCCAATTCAAAGGATGTTACTTTACTTTCCCATGGTAGCCACCTTTTTGTTTCTGTATCTATGAAATAGTGAAAGACAGTACCAGTTGAAGGAAACGTAACAGTTTTGAATTCATTTTGCCACCATTTACTGAATTCTTCTCGCCAATCTTTTAATTGATCTTCAAACATTGACGATCCAAATGCCCAAACACAAGCAAATGCAAAATACAGCTCATACCTTTTTTTATAAATTACAAATATAAGATAAGACAATATTGGATATAATTATTTATCAAATAATTCTAAGTTTGTTACCATTCTCTAGGACATTCTGGAGGTACATTTTCTTTTACCAAGAAACAATCAAGTAAATTACAAAGCATTTGTAAATGGCATATGTCTGGTATAGGAGTCACTTTTTTAAACTTAAACTTTAACATTTCTAATGAAACTGGAATATATTTGTCAAATAATATTGCTAAATTTGCTCGTTCTGAACTGTCCCTTGTATCTATCCAACTCATAACGTATCTAAAAACAATAAAGAATATTTAATATATATATGTTAATATATTTTTAAAATTACTTACGGATTCCAACCCAAATCTTGTGGATTTATATATAAGATACCTGCTCTGGATACAGTAGCTGGTGTTGCAGTTCTACGATTAAAGAATCATATAATATGATTATATATTTTTATTAATTAAACAAAAAATACTGATATGTAATTTTATTTATTGAATATTACCTTAAATGTGAAACTTCAAATAATAAACGCATATGTTTTGTTAATGCAATTCTTTCATTACTTGCTAATGTTAAAACTTTGTTATCATCCATTACAGTGTTCAATGATTCAATCCACATAGGATCAATATCACCATCAAATACAAGCCATTTAGGACCATCACCCGACATATTTGCTTGTTCTCTCATTAACATGGATATTAATCTATATAATATTTATATCAAATATAATTAAAATATAAACAAATATATAACGGGTTTATAACCCGTTTATAAACAAACCCGTCCTTCCATTCCCTAGTTGATGGGTTTATGGTACCAAACAATTCATCAGTAGTTACAGCTTTTGGACTCAAATCATTGTAATGTGGTTTAAGTTTCTGATTAAAATAAGTCTTGTTTAAGGTTTTCCATACTTGTGTTTTACCTGTCCCAGCTAATCCTACGATAAAAACTGAATGTCGAACGTTGAAAAGTTCTTCTAATTGTACAACCTAGTAAAAGAAACATTTTTTAAATCACATATTTGTTTTATCCATGAAAAAAAAAGCATTTATAAATGTCTGAGGAATTGTAACTTACTTTTAATATAAATCCATCTTCTGGTTGCATTTTCAAATCAGCTGCAGCTTCTTTTATTATTTGTTCAAAATCCAGATCTCGTAATCGTGGTACATCCAATGCTGGGAATAAGTCACCTGAGAAGTTTCAAACGTTTTAAAATGTGTTATTTTTAATATTTAAATTAAATCAATGAAATTGTTTTATTACTTATCAATCCCATGAAAACAGGTATATCATCAGTTATTATTTTTGGTGTATTAAAATCTCTGAGTGCTCTCATTAATACTTGATCTTCAGGTCTCAAACGATCATCGCGTTTTAATTTACCAGCTACAACTAGAACAGACTTAATAGCTCTTAAACCCCAATCGTAATGATCTTGTTTAGATAAAAGTTCTTTACACAACGTGTACAACGTTATGAATTTTCTAGCTAATAAACGGGCATCTTGAAATCCTTCAGCTACTAACATAATTTCACATATAAGTTCAAAGTCAGGTACGACCATAGCACAGGGACTAAAAAATAATAATTTTCTGTTATTTTACATATAATAAAAAAGAAAAATTCAATCAATATAAAATAATTACCGAAACAATGATTTGATATTTTCAGGTAACTCTGTTCTACCAGCATAACCAGGATTCATTGTTATAAACATTCCAACCGAATCAACAAGAACCAACTCTTCTCCAAAAAAGAGAAATTTTGTTTTCTTGGCTTTGATGGCATCCAATACACATTTAACTTGTACTGCTACTACAGATAAAACTTCTATTGAAATTCTATTGAATTCATCGAAGCAACCCCATGCACCAGTTTGTGAAAGTCCTTTATAAATGTTTCCACAAGACTATAATATACAAAATATTCTTCGATATAGAAATGAATAGTTATGTAATTACAATATTATCTAGTTACCTTATAATCCATCTGTTCTGAACAATTAAAAACATAAACCATTTGACCCAATGCTCTTCCTAAATCTTTAGTAGTTTCTGTTTTCCCAGTACCGGCTGGTCCAGCTGGTGCTCCTCCCATTATTAAATGTAAAGATTGTGTTAAAGTTATGTAACATCTGTCTGTTAATGGCGTGATCACCAATCGCGGTACATTGCCCAAATATTCATATGCGTATAAAAAATAAGCGTCACAAATATTCGCATAACAATCTTCTTTGGTATCATCCCATCTGCAATGCAGATTTCGTATAATCATCTCTATAAGTATTTGATTACTTCTATAAATATTTGTACCTGTGTCTTAGTTGCGATTGCCATTGAAAATTCGATGCATTATCTGCTTTCATGGATATTAATTTGGCAACGACATCCCTAGCGTGCACATCTATCGTACAAATGGTCATAATTTTCTGTCGATCGTTGTTATTAAGTTCTCCACATAAAATTGTAATCAAAACATGAAGTTGATTTATTTGTTTCTTCAGGTAGTCTCTCAGAGCATTTTCAAATCCTTCTTCCAATCTAGCAAATGCCATATTTACTTCGATAGTCCACCATATTTGAGTACCACATAACGATGGTTGTGCTTTGTAATCCATAATCCATTGTTCGCGTGGCTTTTCGTCGTAAGAAATAACAGCTTGCTGAATATGATATCTTACAGATCTTCTCATTGCATCCGTAACATGATTTAACCAAATTTCAACCTATAATAAATAATAATTTATTATGATGTATAATACAATATATTTTCTCAATGAAATATTAAAATAGATGAATAAACCTTTCCGCTACAATCACAATCTCCATATATATCCATTTCTTCACCATCTTTTGCTATCATGACATTTGCAATTTTTGTAGTTTTCCCCTGTTCTATTTTCCATTTAAGTGTAGCAATAGAATCGTATAACTTTGCTAAATGTTTACAAACTAATTCTGGATTGCTACCTAATATTTAATTTTTATTATATTAAGTACAATAAATGTATTTAAAAAAAATAATTCACAACATTTGGTCATAAAACTTGCATACTATTGCTAAGTATGTCCAAAAGATCTGCAGAGGATACAAAATAAAATCTAGGATAAGCAAGCCTTTTCGTTTCAAGATAATGGAATAATGCATTTTCACAAATATTTAACTCTTTTTCTAATTGTTCTAAACGTTCAAGAAGTTTAGGTTTGTTAGTTGCTTTTATAACGTTCATTGTACTTAACATTTCTTTTAAAAGATCCTATAAAAAATAAATGTTAATTTTATTTTCGTTAATAATGAATTTATAAATCAATCAAATAGGAGATAGACCAATAATTACTTTAAAATCTTTGTCTATCTTCTCAAAGAGTTTAGATTCTTCAGGTAGCTGATTTCTAATGTCTTCTGAGCCTATAAAAATACTTTCTAAATGCATCCATGCACGTTGAACATCAAACCATGCGGTTATCACAGAATCTGCATTACTTAGTTTTTGTTGCCAATCGACAACTTCGTCAAGAAAGTATGCCACATATTTAGAACCCAACATATTTTGTAATTGAACCTATAAAAACATTAAAAGTTGCACATTATATTATTTAGGTTCAAAAAAGTAATTATTGGAGTTAACACAATAATAGTAATAAATAAATAAGAACAAGTTAAACCTGATTTTCTTCTAATGTATCTATTGTTTCTTCGTCAATCCTTAATACGTAAAGTTTAGTTCGTTCATGTAAATCTTTTCCAAACTCTAGGGTAGCCCATGTATTGTTTAATTCTTTCAATACTTTTTCCATTGCCATTTCTTTAACAGCTTTATCTACAATCTCTTTAACTTCTTCTTCGTATTTATGAAGTTCCAACTTTATCAAATCTTCCAACGTTGTTTTGTCATCCATAGTAAATCTTACCTGAAATTATATAATAATTAAATATTATATGTGTGTCTATTAAATACAACCAATAGATGATTTTATATTGCGTACTTGAGTCTCAGCCATTAATTGTAACCAATGTCTGTCTCTAATGGCTGTATTCTTTAATTCCGATACAGCTCTTAAAGATGACATCATATTTTTTACTTGTCCTTCTATTTGTATGTATAAATTCCAATTTCTTGCATCCCTGTCCATTTCTAATACAAAAAATTATATAACGAAGACATAAATAAAAAAATAGAAAACCTTTTTTAGACATGATACTTCGAGAGAGCGTTTAATTCATACTCACGTCTAAGCTCTCGAATAAATTTTTTACACTCAATATCCGTTCCTTCAACGTCAATTTTTTTCCATATAGTTTTTTTCCATTCATCCAAACTCGTTCCAATAATATTAATATAATCCCATAACATCTTAACAAGTTTTAATTCTCTTCTAGCTTGAACGATATGTTTAAATTCTTCTATGTGATGTTCAAATATGTTAGCTGTATCTTTGAGATTATCCAATTCATTTTCGAATTTAATTATTTCTACATTTATATTGTCTAATTTTTCGTAAACATTTTTACACTCGAAACTGAAGAGTAATATTTCTTATTATAAAAAAAAATAAAATTTTAATTAAAAGATAAATGATTGTATAAATTAAATAACGTTACTTGAATACTTCATTAGTATGAAAATCAGATAGAAACTTTTTTTGTCTAAAGTCGTAATAATTTAAACGTTTATTCAATAAATTTATTTGATGAGACATCAATGGTCCAACGACTTGTTTTATTTGTGCAGCTTGTTTTTTAACCATTGTCCATAACTCTGGTAATTCGACTAGCCAATCAAACGTTTCTTCGCCAAATTGAACTTGATATTCTTTAAGAAGCTCTATTGTCTCCTGTAAAATATATTTTATACATACGATATGGTATCAAAATATTGGATATATCTCTGTATAAATATGAATAAATTAAAGCATACATACTTTAACAGGTTCAAACATATCATCGATTTCAAATTGTCGATCTCTTACTTCTTTAAGAAAATATATTGTTTTTAATAAATCTTCGTAATCATCTTCCTTAACAGGTTGAGCAAATTTGTTGCTAGCTTCGTTCAAAAATATCGACAAATTTTTCAGACTATATAAATAATAATGCAATGACTAATTTTAATGGACATTAAAGATTGAGTATATGGGTCATACGTACTCTACAGTTACCCCATCCATAAGATGATTTTTCAATAAGTTAGCCCATTTACAAATGAGATTAAGAAGATTTTGTTTAAACGGTTTTAAATCTATTCTGAGCCAACACGATAAAACGAATTCATCTTTAATTTGATCGCATTCCTTATAAAGATCCACGAAGAAATCTATTTCTCTTTTGTAATCCTCTAATTTAGGTATCCTTTCTTTTAAAGTATCAGGTAAAATATTGGGTAATTTACTAATTAAATCTTTTTCTTCTTTGGTGAGTTTTCGACCAAAACGTAAAAATAAATCTAAGTATTCTTTTTTATCATCTAACCAAAGCCAAGATAGAGGTTTGAATGTCTATAAATATAATAAACATTTTACATTTCTTATATAAACTTAGTACAATGAATATTATCAATAAAATAATAACTATTTACTTGGAGATATTCTTCTGCTTTAAATAAACCTAATTTGATTCTATTGGATGTTTCTTCTAACATAAAAGTTATATTTTCTTCTTCTGTCATGTCTATCTACATTGATAAGAAGAAGTAAAATTTTGTAAGATCGACGTAAAATAATTAAAGAATAATATAAAAGATAATAAATAAATACCCCATAGTGCTCACGTTCTTCAGCAATATCAGGATCTACACGTTTAATTAATGTACTCATTTTCATAATATCTAATAAAAGATCTTCATAAAAAGCGTAAAAACCATTTGGATCATTGATATTAATAGAGGGTTGATATACCAAATTGGAATTGTCCAAAGACAGTTGAATTTCAAACAGTGGCCAAGCATTGCACTCGGGATCAGTTTCATCAAGAATGTAACATAAACTGTAAGATAAATTTTAATATAAATAATTTCCTAATAGATTAAAGGAGATATATTTAATATAATAATATTAAAACACACCTTGTAGAAACTGTTTGAACTAAACCCTCGTATATTAAATTATCAATATATGCAAGATATGGTTTCCATTTGATGAAACGCTGAGCTTCAAGTTCTGCTTGTAAGGCAGCTTCTTCTTCTGTCAATTCAATATCTAATTCAACTTCTGGTTGTTCGGTTTCCATACCATCGATAAGTTCTTCTTCTGTTAAATCTCTAGTTTCATCTGCATTAATTCTTCTATAAAAAGACATAAAATCAATATACTTTGTTATAAGAATTTTTATATTTACTGTTAAATAAATATATAATAATTCCTAAAGTTTTTTCTTATTAGATATAAATGATTTACCTGGTTTCAGAAAGTTCTTCAATTGGTAAATCCTCTGTTCTATCTTCTTGTTCATCTACATAAAAAGTTTTAATTTTTAATAATAACATATGTATTAATAGTAACATTTATTTTGTTTTTTTTTTTTTTAGATTTACCTGCATCTAAGTCTGTTTCATTTTCTTCATAGGTAGATTCAGGCATTAAATTGAATAAAAGATTATAATTTTCTTCCAAAACGCGATTTAATTCTTTAACAACGAGTTCTATTTCTTGGTATCTTTTAGCAAATCTTTCTTCACGTTCTTCGATCGCTAATAAATTTTCTTCTTTTAAATCTTTTCTTTCAAGAATTGGTACCAATGCCCAGGAATAAATCATTTTTAAAAGACCACTTATATTTTCTTGGACTTTAAATATTCTAATATACAATTTCCGTGTTAAATTTAATAATTGTTCCACATATTCTGGTACTTCTACAATCATAAATTAAATTAATATTAAATTATGGAGGGATATGATTTACGTTTACAATATTTGTTGATATTTTACCTATTGAATTCCAATCATAATTTAATTGACCAAATTCTATCAATTTTTCTATTTCTTCTACTTCATCCTTTACCAACTGATATTCAACGGGTGAAGTATTTTTTTGTAACCAATTATACCTGTAATTAAAAAAACAGTATCTTATAAAATTTAAATTATGTTAATAATTTAATGTAATATAAATTTTTTTTTATGTTTACATATACATACCAATTGAGAATTAAATTTAAATTGCAAGTAGTTTCAAAAAAAGAATGTACTCCTATTATGCAGCTCGATAGCTTCTTCAGGTATATCTGATTTCTTCATTATAACAATATCACGAATTTCTTGTAACATTGCAGCCAATTCAGGATCAAAATTTAATTCCAATAAATTTTGATTACTAACTTTCAATAAAGGTTTGAATAAATATTCTTCGTATCTTTCTGGAATTTTGTTTGCCCATTTTAGAAAGATTTCACGCTCCAAATTATCTATGAGAATCTTAAACAAATAAAAATCATCTTTTTAATCATTTTATTCGTACTAATATATATACTGTGCAAGCAATATGATCTAATACTCAACTAAATTTTAATATCGTACCGTAAGTTCATCATATTTCTCCCTTATGTCGAGGTTCATCCTGGATATTATTAATGGATGGTCTACTAATGTTGCACACTCAATGGGATAATTTATTTGTTGTTTCAAATTATTTAAAAAAGACAAGGACTCAGACACAGAATGCAAATTTTTATATGCGATATTATTTTCTGATTCTGTATTTGTGTTAAAGTAATGATCTATTATGACCTATAAATTAAAATATAATAGATTATATATTTTTTATTTATAAAACCTTGTAATAAATGTTGTTTGAAATAATACCTTGAAATTGTCATATTCATCATTTATTATTTTTATCAATCTATCATAATTGTGCCATAATTGTTCCATTAAAATTGGCCGATTAGCGATAGTTCCTATTATCCATATAAATCTGAATATAGATTCTATGTCATGACATTCCATAAATGCTTGATTGAATATGTTAACCAATTTTCTATCCATAATTTCTATCTAAAATATATGAAAAATATTGGAAGAATTTAATTACATGTAAAATGCTTATATTTGAAAAATAAGAAAATAAATAATTTACATTTGCTTCAAATGTAGACCAATCATTAGTAAACCCCATGTCTTCCGGTGTTAAAATATTATACTGAACGTCAGCAAATTGACGATACATTTTAACAAAATTTTCATAAATTTCAAATATCATATTGTATAATATGCTTCCTTTTATTCCAGCTATTTCTATTCTTTCTAATTTAAGATATTCTTGTACTATTTTAAAGAAAGCCTATAATAATAAAAAAAATACAATTAAATATAATATTATTTATTTTTTGAAAAGTAAATTAATCTTTGGTCGAGAACCTGTAATTCATTTAAACGTTGATCAAATTTAAGCAATCTTGAAAATATTAATTTGTCATGAAAATTCCATAAGACTGGTTCATTTGGTGGTTTAAAATAATTTTCTATTTTGTCCCGAAAAATTTGAAATAAATCTTGATGATAAATTATAATGACTTTAGTTTGCCTCAAACGTTTTAAATTATCTTCAGCGTCACCCTCAAATAAAGAACTTTGATCTAAATATTTATCAGCCTAGAAAAAATAAATAAAAATATATGAATTAATTATTAGATTTATACAATATATTTTATTGTATCTAAATTTAATTTATAAACTATGAATATTAAAATAAAGTATATATATATAATATATTATATATATACCTCAGCTATCAATAAATTAGAAATCATTGATAATAATCTAA
Organism: Mischocyttarus mexicanus; assembly: GCA_023678845.1. Classification (NCBI taxonomy): domain Eukaryota; kingdom Metazoa; phylum Arthropoda; class Insecta; order Hymenoptera; family Vespidae; genus Mischocyttarus; species Mischocyttarus mexicanus. Next base: position 132,753 of record JACGTP010000130.1, on the reverse strand, counting down.
TAATACGTGTAGTGGTGCAGTAATATTTAGAATTTGACCATAATAAACAAACGCAATGCATTAATGGCTTTAATAATGGTTGAATATCATTAAATTCTGTACTCTGAATTTTATCAAAATAATATTGAAGTGGTTTTAAATGCACCCATATATCACGCGCTTCAATTATAGCTGAAATAAATAAAAAAAATATTACCGAACACAAAATCTTTCTTAAAATTTACTTAATATTTAATTGCGTTACGCATAATTTAATGAATTCACCAGCGACAACATTTTCCCAAATAGTATTAAAGTAATTGAAATATGGACTTTCTGTCAATTCAAGTATAGAACCCATTTTTTTAACTCTAGGGTCATTTATCTGTTGATAGATAGATTCTAAACTTTTGATTCTTTTAAACCAAAATTCCAACTCTAAAAATCCATAAACATTAACGTAGTTAAAAAGAAAATAATTTAAATTTTAATCAAGATATGAAACATACCATTGTTAGGTAACAGATAATCTGAACTTAGAAGTATTTTTTCATCATCAAGAATATCATTTATTTGCGAAGTCCATTTATTAATAATACTTTCAATATTACTTCTTAACTTAACATTAAATTGTACATCATCGCTTTCTTGTTGTTTCCACCCTTCTTCAAATATTTTTTCTATATCAATTGGCATTGCCAATATTGTTTCACCAAACATTTTTCCTTTTATCTAAAAAACATAACTATGGATAACAGTTTTACTAGAGTAAAATTCATTTAAAAATGTATATTTGTGTGTACGAATACGATGTACTTGATGAAGTAGACTACGAAGATCATAAATATGTTTCTTCACATCTTCCTTAGCGATAAGAGGCCATCCTGTCTGATTAACTGGATTTGTTAAAATTGGTAGATAAACCTATAAACATAATAAAATATATTAACATATGCATGAAAGATGAGACAAAGTTAATATTAATTAATGAATACTTCTTCTATTAAAACTGCTGCTTCTTCTATAGGTTTGGGTGCCATGTCACCGAGAATAATCATCTTTCTATAATTATCTTTAGTAATTTTAACAGGTTCACGCTTAATAAAATATGAAGATTTAACTCGACTGGTTGGTTGAATTCCAAGTGATGGTATAATGGCACCCGTTGGCAAAAGTTGTATCGTTAACATCATCTCAGATGGCACGTTAAAGAATTTCAGAATTAAATTCTAAATAAAAATGAAAAAGTTCATTATATATATATATTTAAATATTTATGGACAATTGATTATGAAATTATTTTTTTTATGTGCATATAGATGCATAGAGATTATTAACAAAAATAGTTATTTTATATATTCTTTAAGTAATTAAAGCTTTACTTTAAGATCTTCACTTCCTAATAACTTCATCCATTGTTCGGTTTTTATTTTTCTTGAAAGTACTAAATACTTATATAAAAAATCAAATAATTCTTCTTCCTCCTGTTTCCTCGGGTCATCCTTTTTACCGCTCATATTTTTCAATATCACCAAGACATCGTTTAAATATTATTAATTATTATAATTTTTAAACTTTAATAAGCGTTAATGTCAAGTAATATTACACGCTATAAAAAAAGTTTAATGAAGTTGATCGATAAATAATCCTAATATAAAGTCTACTCGATATAACTCGTAATAATAATTACAATTTTAAAGGGAATTATATTAATTCCCATTTTTTAAATTCTTTCTTAAATAAATCGTTCGTTCGTCATTGGTTGATTTCATTTAAAGTTCAAACAGGTAGGTGGCGCTGATAATTGCAACTTTTTATTAACATACTCTTGAATCAAAGATTGGTAAAGAAATAAGTGCAACTAAGGGGAAAATTTGTGATTTATAACAAAAAGTGGGGTGGTCGTTGTATAAACAAATATAAAATGACACGTATAATATTTTTACACCCAGATCTTGGAATCGGTGGGGCTGAAAGGTTAGTAGTTGATGCTGCTTTAGCTTTAAAGAAAAATGGTCATGACGTTTCTTTCGTGACAACTCATCATGATCCGGATCACTGTTTTCTTGAAACGAAAGATGGTACGATTCCCGTTACAGTTGTTGGTAACTGGTTACCCAGACATATTCTAGGTAAATTTTTTGCGTTGTGTGCTTATATTCGAATGGTAAGTTTATAATTCAATATATTCTATCTTTAATTCTAAATATATAAATTATATTACAAAATTGATATTATTGTTCCAGGTATATGCAGCAACTTATATAATATTTTTAAGAAACCGTCCAGATTTAGTGTTTTGTGATTTAGTTTCGGTATGTATACCCATTCTTCGATTATACATTCCTCATATTGTGTTTTATTGTCATCATCCAGATCAATTACTTTCTACACCTGGCGGCTATTCTAAATCATTGTATCGTGTACCTTTGAATTATTTAGAAGAGATTACGACCGGAATGGCTCATAAAATTTTTGTAAATAGTATATACACATGTAACGTATTTAAATCAACGTTTAAAAAATTGCATGTACAACCAGAAGTCCTGTATCCTTCTATCAATACAGACTTCTTCGATAAAACAAGAATAGTAATATTAGAAAGAGTATTAGATAGAAAATTACCAGACAATAGCATTATTCTCTTATCTATTAACAGATATGAGAGAAAGAAAAATTTATCTCTTGCAATAGAAACACTTGCCTACCTTAAAAAGTCTTTAACCGAAGAAGAATACAAACGATTGTATTTAATTATGGCTGGTGGATACGATAAAAGAGTTGAAGAGAATGTTGAACATTATTTGGAATTAATAGAACTTTCGGATGAATTACATGTTACAGATAAAGTAATCTTTTTACGTTCTCCTTCTGACATTTATAAAGTTTCTCTCCTAAAACACTGTGATATTTTAATATATACCCCGCAAAATGAACATTTTGGTATTGTTCCATTAGAAGCTATGTATATTGGTAAACCAGTAATTGCTCATAATTCTGGTGGTCCAATGGAATCGGTTATCGACGAAGTTACTGGATATTTAGTTAATGGTTCTAGCAAAGAATTTGCTGAAAAAATTAAAATATTAATAAAAGATCCGTCTCTTGTAGAAAAATATGGAAAAGCTGGTAAAGAACGGTTTCTTGAAACATTTAGTTTTACAGCATTTAGTAATCAGTTGAGTAAAGCAATAGACGAACTAATTAATTATAAGAAAGATTAATTTGATTATCTATTTCATACTACTATTCTTTTTTTTAAATAGATACGTTATTTATTACGATTATAAATTAAAATATAATATATATTTATATAAAATAAAGATTTTATTTCTTTTATTCTTAAGAGAGGTAAAGGGAACTTAACTACATTCAATTATGCAAATCTATTAAATGAAGTGTTTTTACTATTTTCATAACTTTACTAAGACTGAATATGATACTTCAAATTATAGATTATAATTTTCTTAAGAAGTTTATATAAAAATTATATATATATTATTTATGCAAAATGTGCAGAGATTGTTAAATATTTAATATATGAAAAATTACAATAAATAATTTCTATATTGCATTGTGTTTTTTTTTTGACAAAGTATAAGAAAATATTATTATTGGAAAAACTAATATTTAATGTAGGAATAAAAACGAGTCTTATGATCTAATAAGAATTAATTCTAAAAGATAAATTATAATAAAATGCATACTAAATCTTATTTTTTTAAAAAAGAAAAAAAAAATTGAACATTTTTATAATGTATTATTATATACAAATATATTTTATACACATCGAGGTAAAATTCATTTTTGATTTTCATTATCTTTCTTCTTCAAAACATAAACAAAATGATATTAAACGATAAAAGTTATTTGGGAACATCCCAAACTTCGACAAGCAAGGAGATTAATACAGTATAAATTATAATAATTCCTATGTGCAGTATTTTTATCATTAATCCATTAATTGCAAGCTGTCCAATTTTTCACTAGAGTAAAAACCTGCCTTAACTTGTCTACCTCCGAAGAATCGTCCATTTAAATCAACAACAGCTTTAATAGCACTTTCTATTCTTTTAAATTCAACGAAAATACGAACTGCATCTTCCGGTATTGCATCAATAACTTCATGAATAATCACACGCGCTACATCACCATATTTTGTATTGCATTCATCTTTCACTTCTGGTTCCAAATCCTCATCCACTTCTCCTGGCCCAACCATGTTACGCAGCAAAACAACCTGAAAGAACAATACATTTTTGTTAAGAATAGAAAGAAGGAAGATTAAACAAATAAAAAGATAAATTGAATTACTTTGCTTGGTGATTTCATGATTTCTGTAATACTTGGTTCCTCTTGTGAAGTCTGCGCTTGTGCTGTCTGTTGTAGAAGTGGCGGGGACATAGAAACTGGAGGCGGTGGAGGCATAAGTTGTTCTCTTTCCCCAACGATCCTACCACCTCGTTTACTTGTTTTTTCTACTTGTAATGCTACAGACATGCCTTGTTCTTTTTTACCAAGACCTTGTCCTTCTTTAAAACCATATTTAGCCATTATCTTTGCTGCGACAGACGATGTGGCATAACCCATATTAGAAGGTTGTCTTAACGATGGGGAAGATGGTGCAAGTTCATTAGATTCTTGTAATGATGGAGGTGGTGCTATAGCAGCACCCCCAGCCATACCCCTGGATGTTGGAGTACGTTCCTCATCTCTTTCTGGAGGTACCAAAGTATTAGTTCCTGTTGCCTAAAATAATAATTATGAATGTTACCAAATGATAGATAATATTTGATCTAATCATCGTATAATTTGATTATTACTTGAGTTTCCTCAAAACGTGTATTATCACGTCTTCTCTTTCGCATTTCAGTTTCTTGATCATGCTCTCTATCTCGAATATCACGTAACTCCTTAACGACTTTTTCATATTCATTAGGCCACATAGGATCATATTCGTTGGTAACGTTCCAATCAAATTCACTACCAATTCCAATATTACTTGTATTATTATTTGTTAATGGATTGTTAGGCAAATTTTCATCATCCTTCTCTACATCTCTAGTCTTAGATTTTAAATCAATAACTGGTGCTAATACAGCAGTTGCTTTTCTATATTGTTCACGTTTTGGCTAAAAATATAATAATATAATAAATATTTTCATTTGAATTTAACATATGTGTATAAATTTCATATTCACCTGTGTAGTTGCTGCTTTTTTTAATTGAAGTTGCGATTGCAACAATTTAATACCGGACGACCATCCAGCAACTTTGTCAGAAGTTCGATGTTTGTCAAAATCATCGTACAAAGACATTGTTTAATTTTTGTTTTTTTTATTTATAATTTATAATAACAATTTTTACGACACTAACCACACATTAAAAATATACGTATGAGAACATAATTTTTAACTCCATCAAATATATATTTGTTTAATAACTTTATTTAATCCTTTGGTTTGTTTTATAACTTTTTATAATATTTATAAATGACAATTTAAGAATCACTTTAATATAAATTCAATAACGTAAAGAGATATATTCCACGACTTATAAATTTGATGTTGCGATATTCATAATTCGTTTTCAAGATGATGCCTAACATAACCTTGACAAAGACCATTCGACATTTTTTTAGTTCTAAATTTTCACACTAGGTTGCGCGGTGATGCAATTGAGTCGAAGCATGGTATGCTATCGATTTTCTTATTATCGTAATAATTCATTGACATGTGAGTGAAGAAACACATGTTTATTATACATATTTATATTTTTTAAATGACATTTTTTGAATTAATATATTTTTTTATACGCAATAGATTAAAATAAATAAGTAAATGTTTCTTCAAAGTATTAAATTATTAAGAAAGTATTGTAAATGGAAATCATCTTATGTTAACTACAACGGTGAATCTAATTGTTTTTCTATATTTTAACAAGTTAAATAAATCTGATTATAAATATAAGAGTATTATATTTTATACATATATATGATAAAAATAGCATAAACTTATGTTGAAAATTACTTATCAATAAATAATAATACTTATTATAGCATATTCATTGCAACGTATGATGAGTACTAATAACCAAGATAATCCGATAGTTTGGATAGATATGGAGGTAATTATATAATTTCTCTCTTTAAATAATTTATATAAAATTTCTCATGTAACACATTGATATATTTGTAGTCTACTTATGATCAGCTGATCTTTGGCTGTAATAGAAATCCATTTGACTAAATTTTTTTCTTTATATTTTTTAGATGACAGGATTGGATGTAGAAACGTGTCACATCTTAGAAATCACTTGTTTAATCACCAATAGTAATTTAAAAATCATAAGTGACCAATTGAACATTGTAGTAAATCAACCTGATTCTATTTTAAATACTATGAATAATTGGTGTAAAGAACATCATAGTAAGGTAAGTTATTTATTTATATTTTAAATAAATATGTTTTGCTAATCATATATTTTGTATTTTGTTTTAGTCAAAGTTAATCGATGAAGTTCGTAATAGTAAAATTTCGTTGAAAGATGCTGAAAAAACTGTATTAGAATTTTTGAAAAGTTACGTTCCAAAAGGCAAATGTCCTTTAGCTGGTAATTCTGTTTACATGGATCGTTTATTTTTAATAAAATATATGCCATTAATTCACGATTATTTACATTATCGAATTATAGATGTTTCTTCTATTAAAGAACTTGCAAGGTATGTAATATATTAATAAATATTAAATAGTATGAAGATATTATATATACAGAGTTTTTATTGGTCAAATGATGTCGGAGTACAGTTAACCCTCCTATAACGCGGTACTCTGAGAACGCGGTTTCCATATAACGCGGAGCTGAAAATGCGACAGCCCTCCTATAACGCGGTACTTTTAGAACGCAGTTTCCATATAACGCGGAGCTGAAAATGCGACAGCCCTCCTATAACACGATACTCTTACAGCGCGGTTTCCGTCAACAGCATCCCATAAGTTCCTTCCGCGTAGCCTAAGAATGTTTAGTCTATGTTTAGTTCATTAGGGCCTATTTGAATTATAAGGGAACATTTTGCCTATTAAAAGAAGACGATTTAGGCGACTCATATTATCTGACAGCGAGGATGAGTGTTGAAAGATTAAATTTTACAAAAGTCTTTCTTGTTTTTGTTGGAAAACAGTTTTTCAGTTTAGTTTTGGTATCATTTCTTTATATAAACTCTTCAATTCAATAAAAATAATTTATAATTTATCTTGTCCTTATTGGTCTCCATATAACGCGGTACGAATAATGTGATTTGTACTAATTCTGCGTTTCTTATAGCGCGGTTTCCATACAACGCGGTAGACAGTTTCCATAGAACGCGCTACGAATTAGCCTGGTTTGTACGGTTAAATCCGAGTTTCTTATAGCGCGGTTTCCATATAACGCGGTACGCACTCACCGCGTTATAGGAGGGTTGACTGTATATTGAAAATAATCTTTAACACGTTGAGTGCGGAGCCAATATTTCTTACCTTTCCGCTCTGCTGGCAGCGAGCCGGTATAAGGAGGGCCCAAGATAGCCAAAAATTTAACAAAAAAGGTTGTTACATTTTGTTACATGTGTAAATACCAGCCATACTTTTGCTTAGAATGTTTTAATAAAGCTCATTAAAACCATATTTGATTACATTTCATTCAGGCGACATTTATTTTTTAACTTTAATACTGTCGGTCCCACTGGACAGATGTTGGCCTAAGGAAAAGTCCCCTGGGACCGGTGCTGTGCTCAACGTGTTAATTATATACTGGCTTCCTTCATTTAACGCAGTACTTGTAAAACACATTTTTGATATAGCACGGTACAAAATTTAAGATTATTATAACAAGTATTTGATATAACACGATTTTATACGTTTGAATCTCATTTTTGTTCAACAAGGGAAATTTTCAACTGGATTTCTTTTAATTGCGTTCAATAAAGGAGAATATATATATATATATATTTTTTTTTTATTAATAACTTTATATACAAATATATATTTTTTACAGGAGATGGAATTCACAAATATATAATTCTGCTTCTCCAAAAATGCTTAATCACCGAGCTACATCCGATATTTTAGAAAGTATCAAAGAATTGGATTATTATAAAAATTGTATATTTACGCCGAAAAATTCTCAGTAGAAGTAATTTATTTTTAGAAAACAAAATACACACAGTGATATTTAAAATTGGACATTTCACAATATTTCCACATGAACAAAAAAAAATTTTTGGATTTTTATTTACATTCCCTACACCGGGCAAATCGAATACACTACTACTTTATTAAAAATACGCTCTTTCAAAAATATCTTAAGTTAATAACAATTGTCTCAAAACGTTTACTTATATTATTATTATTATTATTATTTTATAGTTTTTTTACTAGTTTGGTGGTAGGTACTGATTTATTGAGGATGGAAGATTACTTTTCCTATAATCATAAGAATCATCTTTTGTGTTAAACGTCGGAAAAGATAGATTTTGTTTTTTATAGTACATCATTTTCTTTAACCAATCATTGTCGATAGGTGTAAATATTGCAATCTGTTGAAAAACAAAAGATCAATAGAATTACAAATAAATTAAGCAATAATTAAATAGAACAAATGTTTAATTGTAAATATAAAGCATAATAGTTTTACTTGATTCGTAGGCGAGCAACCATTATCCTGACTGTAAAGTCCAGCAAATTCATAGATTCCGTTTTCTCTTTGACAAGCTAACGGTCCACCAATTTCAGTTTGACACATATTGTAATCAATATTATGTGATTTAGCACATATGGTTCCGTATTCTATATTTATATCATATTGTTGTCCAGATGCATGTTGCATACATGCATCGGGTGGTAAAATGTCAACGTCAAGACTATTCATAATAGCACCAAGTGCGTGTACTAAATTGAAATAAAATTTCCATTTTTAAATGTTTTATTTAAATTGTTTTATATATATATTTCTTACCTTTAATTACTGCTTGACCCCATCCCGTTACAATGCATTTATTTAATGGTTGAGTTTCGATTGGATTCGGCAAACACAATGGATTCACGTGTCTATTATATGCTATAGCATGTTCTAAGTAAAGAACAGCCATATCGTTCATAGAAGATCCTAGCACATAATTTGGATGAATGGCAATGGATGATACGTTAGTTATTTCAAATGGAAGTGGTTCTTCATGTTCAAGCTCGTATCCTAATTTCCATTCTCCAGACTTTACTGAAATTTTTTCTGGTGCAATTCTGAAATATAAAGAAATGATAATAAAACTATTCACTGAGTTCGTGTTGCATGTACTTAAAAAAAAAAAAGAAATCAAGATTTTACCCATTAACACAATAAGCTGTTGTTACAACAATGTCTGGTGCTAATATTACTCCAGAGCATAATATACTGCGTTGTTCATTCGATAATATCATTGCTTGCCATGGAATTTCACCAAAAGATGTTACAGGCTTGTCTAATTCATCTGTATGTAAAACCTTTGAAAAAAAAAAAATATTTAAATTTACTACATACATATACAATAACTTCATATTGAAATGTGTAATTAAAAATATATTAATAAATTACAATCTATAATACATACATCATTTCGTATTCCACATTCGTTGGGTATACGTTGAGGAGGAATCAATACAGAGTCTTGTTTGCTAGATGCAGTATTATAATTATTCTTAGTAAATGGCCTTGGCACGATAGAAGGTGTTTCGTTCGGTATCGATGGATATTGTGGAGGATAAAATGGTCCGGTGACTTGTTTTGGTATTTGAATGGAAGAATCAGGAACTTCATAATTATTTTCGTTTGGTTGCGTGGGTAGTGTCGGGGCGGGTGATGTAATACGAAGAATTGGTTCATTGGTAAATGCAGGTAATTTCACCGTTTTTACGCCAGTAGTTGGTTTCTTTGGTGCTCGTACTTTAGCTATATTTAAAAATGTCGGAAATCCTTGTTCATCAAAACCACCAGAATAATTAGCTGGTAAATTACCCGTTGGCCACGGGTCTACGTAATTTGGATCGCGACAGCATTTTCCAATAATTCCGCTTTCAGGATTTTTACAACTCTATTGATTAGAGATATAATTATAAAATAATAATTAATAAATTATTTATATTATTAATATTGAATTTAATTAAGAGAAAACATTCTTCTATTACTTGTTGATATATACAAGTTGCAACTTACACTCAATGGAACACGCTGTAGAGCATCTTTTGCTGTAAATGTGACAGGCTGTGTACTAATTACTCCTTCCTTAGTACAATATTGTTCTTCTACGCAAAGTAAAGCTGCCGCACATCCTAATTGTACCGGTGGCTTAAATTCGGGAAATCTTAAACTTGGTAAATTTGATGATGGTTGTGAACCTATATCACTACCTTCAGCTAAATTCATAGAAAATTAAATAATTTTTCATAATATAAATCAAATATTTATACTAATATATATATAATATATATGTACAGTTACCTTTAGCAAATACTTGATTTAAACTAGTCCCAGAACTTATTGATAATTGTGGAGATACAGTAACACTTGAACCCAGATCTGTACCTTCATTAAAATCAGTAACTTGTTGTTGTACTGGAACCTGTTCGACACCACTGTTTATCGTTGATTTTACATCCTGAGATGGACTTAAATCAACTAAAATGTTTTGTTGGTCTACTTGTTCTGGACGAATTTGTACTTGACTATTAGTTATAGGATTAGAATCATAGTAATCACTTTGGTCCAATAAAGGAACACTCGAGTCATCGACATCGGATGATGATTGTTCGTAATAATCTTTTACAGTGCAACATGTTTCGTATTTTAGATTGCATTGTTGAATCTAAATCGAATAAAACAAAATAAACACGTGTAATTAAAAAATTATAGTTGATAAATACTGAATAATAAAAAAATTCGTATAGTACCTACCCAGTGAACACAAAACGTTAATATGACGTACGATTTACGTCATTTTAACGTCATTTTAACGTCATTTTTGAAAAATGACGTAAATCGTACGTCATATTAACGTTTTGTGTTCATTGGGTATTTATTATTAAAATGAGTAATCTAATATAAAAAAAAAACCTATTAGTTACCTGTTCTTTATCGCGAATGAATTCTTTTTGTATAGAAGTAACATATCCGCCTACACAAAGATTTTTATTCACGCAAAGTTTATTATCTCCGTTGCAAGATAAAGTTAATCCCTGGTCAGATATTTCTTCTTGTTTTATATTTGATTGAGGATATGTAACAAAATCTGACACGTCTGTGTTTTGAGATATTGAACCAGAATATAAATCGGATTGACTGATATAAAGTGCTGTATAAACAAAATATTGTTAAATATTAATTGGAATATTGTTATATAATGAATTATTTTTCATTATATTAAATTATATTTATTTATCGTGTAAATCCCCTGTGTGTAATACTTACGTTGGTTCAATTGATTCCAATGAGTACCATATTCACCAAATTGTTGTTCTCGCAAAAATTGTGGCGAAGTATTAGATAAGCTACTATCTTGTTGTTGATCTTGTTTATTATCATACCAAGATGATTGTTCTAATAATAAATATAAAGATTTAATTTAAAAATAATCATTGATAAAAGAAGAATATTTTTCTTGCTTTCTACAAAATTCAATTATGTTCAATGATACTCACGCGATGTGTAATAATCTGGAATTTGGTTGTAAGGAAGCCCATCTGTACATGCATTTAATATTAATGCAATCAAAATCGTCCGTAATGGTGTTCTCATTTTGAGAGCTTTTTAAAACAGATTTTGGAAAATTGATTAATTATCAAAGAAATTCAATCACCTCATTTTAATTATTAAATAAATAACAATCTATTCTAGCGAAGTAATATATTTCTGCCGAACCATTAAAAAATGACTCGAACAAAATCTTGATTTACGATTAGCAAAAATAGTTTGAATAAAGATCGAAACGAAGAATAAAATAGAATAATCACAGGCGAAAGTTATAAAACTAATGGATGATGGATTTAGAAAAAGAGATAAATTGACGACTATAAGAAATAAATTTGATGACAAAAAAAAAAAAAAAGGCGTGGAAAGGTATTAGATATATTTGTATATTGAATTAAAATAATCGTATATAATTCGAAATAATAGTAATCGATGATTGATACGATCGTGTAAATAATATATTAAATCTATTAATAATAATTAGATGGGTGTTGTGAAAAAAAAAAAAAAAAAAAAAAAAAAAAAAAAAAAAAAAAAAAAAAAATAGAAAAAAAATGAAAAAAAAAACATTCATCGAAATCAAAGGAAAGATATATATCTCACATCGTAGAGATTCATTTTATAACAAGGAGAAAAGGTCTTTTAGATATGGAGAAACTTGTCCCGCCACTCTCTCGTCGAAGATGAAGATTTTTATTTTAATTTTATTCCGATGAAATATATGTCGCGTTACAACTATCGATTAGATACGATCGTAGACATATTTTAGTATTGATACCTTTCGCGTGTTCTCTTATAAATCTAATCAAAATTCTAATTCCATATTGCTATTCACGTTCATACGAAAAACCCTCACTTTGCTTTTTTTTTTTTTTTTTCAAATAATTATCCATTTAATTTGTCAACGCTAATGCTATTTTCAAATAATTTATCGAAACTTTCTTAACACATGAATTAATTGTAACGCGAATTCTTTCGACTATATGTTTGCATATTTTTATAAAACCATATTATATATCGAAACTTTATAATTAATTGTAGAAATATTTAAAATTCGCTGAAATCTGTGTCGAATAACAACAACAACAACTAACCGAGTGGGTAGGTGGAGGAGAAAGAGGAGAAAGAGGAGGAGGAGGAGGAATTTAGTCAGTTCATCTCCTTTCTACATATGAGAATTAATTAGTAAGTAAAAATGTATCTCTTCTTCTTCTTCTTCTTCTTACTCTCGTAAAACTTGATGAGAAATTTAATCAACGAAATTAAAAAGCCCCAAAAGTGAAATCCGAGAAAGAAAGCAATAAAATCTTAACGCGCGGGAGGAGAAGAAGATGATGAGTTGACCTCTCCCTTTTTCGACTTAGAAATATTTTTTTTTTCTTTTTTTTTTTTGGTTCGCGTTTGCACTTACATTCATTCTTGCGTAAATATTTGTATAAACTCGTAGGTATATATTATGTGTGTTTTTTTTTGTAACGCTAAATATTTTTCATCGTCTACTACTCGATTCTTTTTGATGATAATATTTGATTATATTTCTTCTCTCTCTCTTTCTTTCGTACTTTTTCGTTCTGTTTTTTTTCTTTTCTTTTTGTTTTTATGCCTTTTTTATTTGGTTGGGATGTCACTCCGTAATACGAAAGCACGTTGTTAGTTAGACTCACTTTCACTGCTTTTCAAGGCGGTCGATTTTGTATGCGTCATTTCGTCTAGATGTTTTTGACAGGATGAATTCTCATGCACGACGCTTGACGCAACATTTTTAGTACCAACGAAATGGTACCTCTTCTTCTTTTTTTTCTTCATCATCATCATCTTCTTCTTCATCTTCATCTTCATCTTATTCTTCAACTTCTTTTATATTCTTTTTATCTTTCTTTCCAGAGATTAAAGTTACGATGAAACGTTGATTTACCTTCGGCCTTTAAGGACGCGGCCGGTTATCCGACTTTGCATGACTCCAATTTGCCGGGTCCTTTTTTTTTTTCTTCTTTCCTCTCTTTCTCTCTTTCTGTCTCTTTTTTTCGTTCAGTCGTAACACTCGTTCGTTCCGAAACATTTCTTTTCCCTTTGACTCTTCTGTTCTTTCTTTTTATTATTATTATTATTATTATTATTATTATTATTATTTTTTATTTTGGTCATTCCTGATGAATTCCAGATGATCTCATTGAATGATGATGAATTTCGAATTCGTACCTGGCGCCTCCTCTTACAATGATTCATGAGGAATCCAATTTGGATTCGATGGACAAGGTCGATTTAAAAATGGAATACATTTGTACTACCAGGGTAATCGGGATAACTTATTCGACTTACTTCGATGTTCAAATGGAATGCGGAGGTGGGTATTGTATCTGATTCGCGTAATATACAAATAATTTTTTTTTTTTTTTTTATATACATTCGTGTCATCTCCATTCGTCTAAATGTCGCAGAATTTTATTTTTTATTTATTTATTTTAATTCTTTTATTCTTTTCTTTTATTTCCTTTCCCCTTCCCACCCCACCCTCATCTCACCCCACCCTTTTTTTTTCCTTAAGGAAAGTTGCTGCAAAAATCGAACGGTAAAATGTGTTTTGACCTCTATATGTGAGAAAAGAATGCGGACAGAAATTCCATCCCACATAACAGAGACAGAATCGTATAAGTATTTATACACATACACATACATACACACGTATACTTATGTACGAATATATGAATATAAAACTAAATATCCTATCTACTAATACTACAACTATATTTTGCATATATTTTGTAAGAACATGGGTACTCACGCAGATATTGCAAATAACCGAGAAATCGATAAAAATAACTTCAATCTGTCGAGGTAATGCTAAACCCAGCGAGTTTCGTTTTTTTTTTTTTCTTTCTTTTCTTCTTTTTTTGCTAATAATTGCGTAAAGACAGAAAAAAAAATATATACAAAATCTATAAAATATAAATGATAAGAACGAATGGATTCAAGTATTATTGGATGACATTAAAATTTGTCTGTGTTAATCGATGAATGATGATAATTAAACGTTATTCAATATGAAGTATTATCAGAAATATTTTTGTCTGTCTTGTTTATTAAATTTTTTAATATAATTAGTCATTAACAGAATAACACAAGGATTTGAAATATCAAAACTAAGAGAGTGAGAAAGAGAGAGAGAAAATAAGCACGCGAATTTTTAGGATTTTTATCAGCAACATTGGTTCTATTAATTTTTTTTTTATCTTTATTGAAAATAATCCTCAACATTTTTGTCAAGGCTACTATATTTCTCAAATAAACATATTAACTAATTATTCAAATCATTGGACGCGTATATACACACAACACACACACACACATACTTGTTTAAGTGTGTGCATTTTGGGATATTTACTGGCGACATTGTTTCTAATATTTTCTTTTCATTCTATCTAAATGGCTCCCGACATTTTTGTCAAGGCTACTGTTTCTTAAATACATATATTAACTAATATTCAAGTCATTGACGCATACACATACATACACACACTAGCTTGCGTATACAAGTCTCCAGAGACTTTCGATGGGACGTACTCGAATAAGAAGTGTTTATCTACAATTGAAAATGCGCGTTGCGTCAAAATTAGGCAAATTGACAGATGAAACAAAAATTCTCTACGTCGATTGCGAATAAAATTCATCGAATTATTTTTATTATTGTAAAATGAAATGACGAAAAGCTTAGGCAATGTGAATTTTTTAAACAAGAAATCATGATTTCTCTCTCTCTCTCTTTCTCCCTAAAAAGAAAAATGATTATATCGAATCGTAAGAGGAGTGCTTTCGAAAACTGGTGTCCATTTACACGTCCATACATACACACTTATACCTTTCATACATTCATACATTAATACATTCTTACGCACACATATAAATCGTGTATTGATCGAAACGATTTCGCGTATCGATAAAACGTACGAAACAGAAATGTGGGTTATAGGTAATATCGTTTGCGAGGGGAATTCGGACATGCTTTCTCAAGATCGTCGAAAGGAAACGTTCGGTATATGAGAAGAAAAGAAAAAGGAAAGCAAAAAAAAATCACATGCACACACATGCACACACATGCACACACATGCACACACATGCACACACATGCACACACATGCACACACATGCACACACATGCACACTCGTGTAATAATGTAGAGTTACATGTAAAGGGATACACACGTGTGTATATGTACTACTTATACATGCATATCGAAGAAGAAGACTCTACTTCTCTGAAAGGAATCGTCTGATAATTTTTATATATTCCCATGTATGTGTATGTGTATGTGTATGTGTATCGGTGGCCACTACCTTGGTAGCAGTAACATCCTTGTAAATTTAGATCTTAAATTTTCACTTTCTGGAACGTGAAAGCTGACTTCTCCGACGTCATGTAATTATTGCTCCCTTGGACCCGGCGTTTCGTTTCGTTTCGAAAGCACTTATAGAAGAATCCGGGATACACACATCCGGCTTAAACCTTACCCGAAATTATGATTATTTCATATGTTTGTATTTTTCATATATTTTAAGAAATAAACAAAATTTTATGTCATTGCCTATTGCATCAATGTTGAATCTTTTTTTATGTAAAAAGGATATGCATAAGGTTACGTGTTAATGCATATACACGTAGGTTGATGTTGGGTCAGGATTATAACGAGAATGAATGAGGAATATGATGCATATATACACGTATATTACATATCTATATATTACATGAACATTACATGTATATGTATATATGTGAAGATCGTATATATCAAGAGTGTAACACCTACTACTCTCATTGTCAGTGAAATAATATAAAAGAGTGTTATAGTGGTACTTACTTTTGAAATCTCTGTATCCTCCTCTCTGGAATATGCGTATACACGTGTCGCTTAAAAGAAAGTCAATATAACTGGCGATGGTTTCATATCCCTTCTTCTCTTATAGTATCCGCCGATATTGAGTATCTCTCCCCTCCTTGCCCTCCAATGCCGCTTGAATTTCGATCTTTCGGCATCTCCGCCTATGCCGATCAACCAAAATGCGTTAACTTCTACGAACGATTCACATTTTTATCACGGATGTCATTTCTAAAACATTCTTTTCTGGTTTCTTTTTTTGCTTCTTCTTCTTCAGCTTCTTTTTTTCTTTTTTTGCTTTTACGTCACATCGACATTTTTCAAATATTTATGTTAATTTCTTTTTTTTTTTTAAATCATTTTATTGTACCTTGTTTCCACCTTCTCTTTTTCTTCTTCTTCTTCTTCTTCTCATTTTCACTAAGTCTTCTTCCTTCTTCTTCTTTCTTTTGTCCTTTAAGATTATCACAATTCAGATTGACTCACAGACTCCCACGATATGACACATTTAGAATGAGAGGAAAAAAAAAATCTATGAGAGAGTAAGCAAATGAGAGATGGAAACTTAGAATTACCTTGTTCTTTCTCGAGAGCAGTCTTTTTACGGAAAAGATCCTCTTTCTATATTTCTACACCCTTTACAAATAAAATAAAATAAAATAAAAAGAAGAAGAAGAAGAAGAAAAAATCCCATATTTAATCGTCCTCACAAATCGTTGTCGAACAAAGAATGCAGAGGCGAAAATCACCAGTTGAAATTACATACATCTTTAAAGAAATGTTCTATTAGGATGTTGATCATTATACTCGTCACATTTATTTATTTATATTTTTATTCTTTGTTTCCATTTTTCAATTCTTATATTCTTTCTACAGTACGTTACAGGCTTTGAATAAAAAACCTTTTGAAAACTCTTTAAAATTGCTTTTCAAATAATACACGAGCATAATCGCGAAGGATTTATTATAAACCTCGTTAATTATTTTCTTTCTTTTCAATAAAATGTCACAATTCGTATAATTAAAAATAAAAAAAAAAAAGAAGAGGAAGAAGTTAAGTAAAAGTTCTTGTCCAATTTAACATTTTTATAGTTGGCTGAAAGAAAAGAATAAAAAAAAATAATAAAAAAAATTAAATTATTCTCGTTTGCAAGACGTTATTATACATTATCTACGAGTCTCGTATGACCCCGAGAAATTGTTGTTTTTTCTTTTTTTTATTAAACAAAAATACATAGAACGTTCATCCTACGAGTTATTAATCCATAAAAATTTACATTTTATTTCTCATCGAGTTACACATCATCGTGTTTGTTCCATTTCATTCCATTTGTATGTTCGTTTAGAGATGATATCGTATTGAGTGTAATAATCAATCGATCGACTGATCAATAAATAGATAGATCGTGTTACCTTCGAACGCCTTCGTTTAAATGAGAGTTTCATTGCAAATGTACAGGGTGTATCAGCTGGTACAGAATACGATACCAGGTACACTTAATTGTATTTTTTTCACTACGATATAAAAAAAAAAATACACTTTAATAAGATAAAATATATCTACGAGATCTTAAAAGAAATTCGCCAAAAAATTGTACATCAAAGGTATTTTAGGTGTACAAATAAGTTATCGCCGTTCAACAAAGTATGACTTTATCATTAAATTATGGTTAAAATGGTCTAATGTAAAACGTCATATCGTAAATTAAGACATCTCTCGACAACATAATTTTGATATATTAGTAATTTTGTATCATTATCGGATATTTTTTTTCCTTCGAAAATGTCGAGTTTTAGGCCAAATAAGCACCATTTGCGGGAACTTTTAATTAAATTATTTAATTTAAAGAAATCTGCATCTGATGAGCATCGATTGCTTGTAGAGGCATATGTCGAGGCTTTTTTAAGTTAGAGAACGTTTTCATTAATGGTTTTTATAGTTCAAGAACAGAGACTGTGACGTCGAAGATAAAATACATAACGGAAGGTTGAAAGTGTACGAATACGCAGAATTAGAAATATTATTGGTTAAAAATTCATACCAAACGCAAAAAAAAAACAGGCACTTATATTAGGAATAACTCAGCAAGCAATTTTACATCATTTAAAATCATCAAATGTTTAATTCTTTAATAAGAACGGCGGAAACTTATTTGTACACCTAATAAATATTTCTTTCATACCTGATTTTACAGCAATTAAGATACGTCTGGGGCACCTTGTATATTTGGCGCCAGGATTAGAATTAGCCATCTCGAATGAACGCTTTTAACGGTCAGATTTAGTTTTCGACAGGTGAATAAACCAGGCTTTGATTATGAACTGGTTCCAAGGCCCGTTAAACCCTCGGGGATAGCTGTTATAATTTTTTTTTTACCTTATTTTTTTTATTCTATCCTTTTATATTTTTACACGATATCATTATTGTACAAACGACGATGTATATCTTCGAATCGAATTCGGGGCCACTCTCTATTTCGAATATTTCACATTTTCTATCCAGAGATCGAAGAAAGGTTTTAGATCCTTTCTTAAAAAAAGAAAAAAAAAAAGCTTTCGTTAACTCAATCGGAATAATCCCCTCGAAAGAAATTAGTCGAAGTTGCGGAATTACATCGATTACTCGTTCATAAATCTATGTTTATCGTTAAACGAGCAACGTATTTGATATGTAAGAACCATCATTCATGAATTTACTACGATCGTTTATTACGTTTTACGTAAGGAATTTATGTTCTCTTCCACGAGTATGCTAATGATACGCGAATACACTCTCACTATGGTGGATTATTTTTTATGTTTTTCTTTCTTTTTTTTTTTTTTCTCTTTTCTTTTTTTTCTTCTTTTTTTTTTTTTTTTTTTCGTCGAACCATCGTATCTTGTCAATTATTTTGTCTTATTTTGACAATGCTGGATATTTGTCGAATGCATCGTTAACTTTCTTTATAATAAACCGTTCCCATTTAGTTATGACACGAACGTTTGTCATAATTGTACGAAGTATGGTGTTTATATGTGGAATACACATACGATATTTAATATATTTAATCATTCGAAAGAGAAGTTTTTATGTTCTTTTGTTATAAGCAAGTTTCGTCACGATCTGAATTATTTTATACATTGTATGATCTTATTTGACGTTTAAAAATATATGTATTGTAAGTTTAAGATGTTCCTAATACAAATGTTTGCACGATGTTTGTCATTATTTCTACCATAAACATCATTAATCTTACAGGCGGTATAAGATTTAAAAAGCAGAAGAATACGGAGCAGGGTCAGATTCATTTTGACGTCGTATTTAGAAAGTGAAAGTTCCGTGTCATAGATCATCGCATTTTCAAAAGGGCCATTCGTCCTATCTTTTGAATGGCGCCTAATAAATTGGGTTTCGTTATTAGCTGGATATTCAAGTTGATAATGTTCCGTTCATATAAACTTTCTTTTTCAAAAAATTTATTTAAAAAAAAAAACATTAATATATATTTTTAAATTTAAATTATTTAAATTAATATATATATATATTGTAATTAATGTATTATTATTATATAATATATTAATATATTAGGTGTTGGAATTAACTCGTAGCGTTATACTAAAGATGACATGAGTTTTAAAGTATTCTGTTTTCACCTTCAGAAACAAATTTATCATAAACCAGCTCTAACAAGGTTTTATTTTTACGACAAATATTATGTTTTAATTGTTAATAACATCATGTTACTATTATTTCAATATGTTGAGGTTTATCCCAAATAAAGTGTTTTTGCGGGAACGGCACAAAAGATAAAGTTTTTTACATCGTATTGTTACTAGTGATGAAAAGTGGATACATTATGACAATCCTAAGCGTAGAAAATCATGGGTTAAGCCCGGACAACCATCATCATCAGTGGCAAAACGCAATATTCATGGATCTAAGCTCCTCCTTTGAATTTGGTGGGATCAACAAGGTGTAGTTTATTATGAATTGTTAAAACCCAATGAAACCATCACTGGGGATCGCTACCGGTTACAATTGATGCGTTTGAGTCGTGTATTGAAGGAAAAACGGCCAGAATGGAGCAAAAGGCACGATAAAGTTATTTTACTGCACGACAATGCTCGACCTCACGTGGCGAAACCAGTGAAAACATACCTGGAAACATTGAAAAGGGAAGTCTTAACCCACCCGCTGTATTCTCCGGATATTGCCCCTTCGGATTACCACATGTTTCGATCAATGGCTCATGGTTTATCAGGGGAAAAATTAACATCTTATGAGGATTGCCAAAATTGAATCGATTGATGGATTGCCTCCAAGGACGAAGAGTTTTTTCAAAGGGGTATTCGACAGTTACCTGAAAAATGGGAAAAAGTAGTGGCAAGCGATGGGCAGTATTTTCAATAATATAATTTTTTACTTTCATTTCAAATAAATCGTTATTTTTTAATAAAAAAACGCTACGAATTAATTCCAACACCTAATACTTGTAAGAAATTACATTTTGCGTTGCGATGAATTTTATTAGCTATAAAGAAAAGCTAAAATTTTAGCTATAAAGTATTTGTTAAAAGCTTTTTTTTTATATTTTTTCTATATCCGATCAATTTTTAGAAATTTTGAATTTTTGTTTCTTTTTCAATCTGTTTTGTGTGTGTAAATCGATAAGATTTATGTTAATAAGGATTTATAATAAGCATTATCAATACGAATTGATTGTAATGCTTACGACGTCAAGAATTGAAATTATTTAAACAAAAAATTGTTCTACATTATCCACAATTTTTGGAATACAAATTTTGTACGAATACTTTAAAAGAAACATTTATTATATTTTTGTAATAGCAAATTATTGTAAAAATATGAAATTTATTAATTAAACGCCAGGAATGGATTATTAGGAAATGTTAATAAATATTAAAAGATATTTGTTTATCATGTTATATAATATTCTTTTAACATTTGAGCAAAAAGATCAATTTTTTTTCATTTATTATGAATGACAATTATTTGTATAATTAAATCTAAAGGCAGAGATTTGGAATCTTTTTGGGTTCTTTCTTTTCTTTTCTTTTTTTTTTTCTTCTTTTTTTTTTGTTTAAATGAACATACACCTTACGTGTTGAACGTTCAGGAATACATTGAAATTATCTATAAGCTATTAGAAATTGTAAAATCTGGCCTAAATGTACGGAAATTTTGCAAGATAAAATAGCGAAAATCGCTTGTAGAGAATTCTCGGAGTTCTATGTGAATAAGTAAATTGTTTTCTTTTGAACAAACTGTCATATTTCTAGTTTTGTTAGTAAAGTAGATAACTATATTACAATAGAATAGTTTTTTTTTTTTTTATTGCATCGATTCTGTACGAATTTTAAATAGCATTAACGATTATTTACATATCTTTGAAAGACGTACGAAAATTTGTATAAATGTTGTAATAAATATGAAATAAAAAACTACAAGATACTCGTCAGAGAGAGAAAGAGAGAAAGAGAGAGAGAAAGAGAGAGAAAGAGAGAAACTATTACATAAAATAATCTTACAAAATGTAACCACAAGTAAAGTTGGTAAAATCGATTAATGCAATTATCTCTGAATTCCAATGAATGCCATAAAAAAATGATTTTTCGTTAATTCAAGAAACGAAAAAAAAATTGTAAAAATATATAATACCCTGCATATTTAATATATCGTATATAGAACTCTTTTTTTTTTTTTTTTCTTCTTCTTATAAACTTATTTAACTTCGTTCATTCAACATATTTGCGATATATTTATTGATATTTGGTGTATCGCATTATTTAATAAATCTTATATTTATAAATTATACACATTGTTTCTAATTGATTTAATTGAAAAAAAAATATTCAACCTTGTTTTTTTTTCTATACAGCTTTAAATATATATTTTTATAATATTTATTTTTTATTTATTAAAATATTAATCAAACTACCAACGATGCATTGGTTATAATACCTTCAACAAAATCAAAGTACAAATAAAATTGATAAAATTGAATATTTGTATATGCATACGTACTACAACATAGTTCATCTTAATTAATCGTTAAAATTTTTTTTTTTTTTTTTTACAATTTTTATGAAATCAATTAGAAACAACAAGTGTGATTCATAGATCATGGCATCGATAGAATTATTTATGTCGATAATATAATAAACATTGTTTATAATATTAATAGATTGATTTGTTAAAATCTGTAATTAAATAATAAGGTACAGGAGAGAATCACACGAGACGTTAGTTCGTTTAAACTAACGTTTCATTCATTTGGTCAAGACTACCAAGGTACTATACAATATATAAATATTTATATATATATATTTATTAATATTGCAGATTTTTGAACTCGAGACACCCAACGTGATTATTGGATAGCGATTTAACTTTAATACGAATTTTATTCGAAATATATTTCAAAGAATGTAATCTCTGGTTTAATGATAATTTATTTCTTCGTTGAGATGTCTCTTCTTGTTTTTTTTTTTTATTATTTTTATCCTTTGGATAAAATATATGCCCGCTAATTGGTTCATAATCATTGAATAAAATTACTTATCAATAAGAGAAAGATAAATATCATTTTAAAATCCGTTTAAATATAATCACGGAAAAT
>JACGTP010000130.1:47823-100313 GCA_023678845.1 Mischocyttarus mexicanus | reverse complement strand
GAATGAATAAAATTTACTTAACTCTGGCAATAAACTGATTTATTTATTACTTTATTTGCAATTAGGGTTTTTATAATTGTATAATATTTATTCTTCCTTTTAAAATCTTTTCAATGAAATGAATAAAATTTCCTTAATTGGCGATAAACTAATTTATTTATTTATTTATTACTTGCAATTAGAGTTTTGTAAGAATACAAGAAAACAGGTTTTATTAAAAGGAAATAATTTCCTTTATAAAGGAAAGTATAATTGTATAATATTTATTCTTCTTTTTAAATCTCTTGAAATCTCTTACAAGGAGAACACACCAAATTCAAACTTAGTTTTTGCTTAAAATGGCATGCAACTTATAGACCTTGACTAAAACGTTTCAAATTTTTTTTTATTTGCAAACACTACGAAAAATTAAACAAAAGAAACTTATTTATTACGCATGAGTAATATAATTAATAATTATAAGTAAATAACGTATAATAAAAAATACGTTTTATAAAATAAATGCAGTAATAAAATTATTTTACATTATATCTTTTAAAAAAAAAATATAACGTACTGTAAAAACATAGAAAAAAATTAATGTAAGCATAACGTACTTGAAAAAAATAAAAAAAAGAAATAAAAAAAAAAAAAAATTAAATTAAGAACGGACGGACTTGAACGCACAACCCCAAAATACGAGTCTGGGCCCTTACCAGCTTCACTACCGACGGCTTATATTAAATGTAGCAAAACACGGGTACATATACGTGAGCAACTATTTATTTAAACTTTAATCGCAAATATCTTAAAAACGATTGACCATTCGGAGTATAATAATTTAACACAATGATGTACTAGTCAAGGTCTATAAGTTGCATGCTATTTTAAGCAAAAACTAGGTTTGAATTTGGTGTGTTCTCCTTGTTAGATTGAATAAGATTTACTTAACCAGTAACAAATGATCCGAAATTGAAATAATTGTTTGTCTCTAAATTTCTACCACAGAAGAAATCGGTCAAAGATACGACACACTAGACAAATTATTGGTACTTAATTTCATCTAACAATAAGATAGGAAATCGTAGATTATCGTTAGAATAGAAGAGCGCTTTCCGGCGGTAGACGATGATCTTAGTAAACTAAATAAATATGTACCTATTTTACATCCGTAATAAGATCGTAGAAAAGATTGCGCGGTTAGATGGGCAAAATCTCTCGAGTCCCGGTATTTGAAAAATGAACGGCAACGATATCTCCAAATTGTCATACAAGGAATTGCAAGCATTGGCTCTTAAATATCGGGTGCCAGGCAACATAAAGGTAATAAGATTTATTTTGACAAATATCATTAATTTCATCTTAAATTTCGATTAATTACAAAAATAATATCTATAGAAGATCTTTATAATTAATTTTGACACGTTTTACTGATACGTTAGAATAAGATCGTACGTAATCTATGTGTGATAAATTTGATAGCATCAACTATGATCATCATCATCATCTTCTTTTTTCCTTATATTTCTTCTTATTATTATTCTTATTTTGATATTAAATCAAAATTTGAACGATCCGAACGATCGTTTATTCACAGAAAGAGCTGCTTGTTAAAATATTAAGAGCAGCAAAGAGTAGAAATAATGGCGAAGTCGACAGATTGTTAAACGAATTAAAACAGACGCGTAAGAAAAGAACAAGGAAGATCAAAACCGAGAAACTTGGTTTAACTTCTACACCTATACAGAGTCCTGATAACGTCATGGCCGAAGATTATTATCATTCTCAACAACAGCAACAGCAACAACAGCAACAACAGCAACAGCAACAACAGCAACAACAGCAACAGCATCAGCAACAACGATCCCCTTATCAATGGGTAAGATTTCATTTTTCTTATGCATTCATTCTATTTTTCTTTTTATTTATTTCTTTTCTCTTTCTCTTACTTTCTTCTTTTTTTACTCTCTTTCTTTCTTTCTTTCTTTCTTTCTCTCCCCCTCTCTCTCTTTGTCTCTCTCTTTTGCTTTCTTTATTTCTTCTTTTCTTCTTTTCATTTCTTCCTAACGTTTCTTTTCTTAATTAAGCTCGCGTCACGATCTAACTTTCAACACTTTACATGATTGATCGGATTTAGTCGTGATCCTAGCCACAATTGACACTTCTATCAATCAAATCTTGAATATGAAGAATATCCCACCGCTCGAAAAACGATAGTCATTTATTTCTGCATTTCAATCGTGTTAAATCGTTCCTTACGATTCATTTTTGTTTGCCTTCCAAACAATCTACTGTTTTTTCTTTTTTGTTCAATTATGTAATTTATTTTTTCACGAAACTTTCAATCTAAATGTTTCTATGTATATTAAGAATTTATATATACATATATATATATATTTTTGTATTAACGTTTATCTTTTAAGTAATCTCTTTGTTGTTTAAACATTTAATTCATTTTTTTTTTCATACGAATATATATATGCATACACAAAAGATTAGTAAATGTTTAAAAATGATATAAAGAAATAAACTTTATTTTCTTTTTACATCAAAAATTATTTCTTATTAAAAATAATATTTATTAGGTGCAGTATATTATACCCAGTTAACATAAAACGTTAATATGACGTAGGATTTACGTCATTTTTGAACAATTACGTAAATCCTACGTCATATTAACGTTCTGTGTTAACTGGGATAATTACATTATTTGTTTTATAATCTCTTGTGGTATCTTCTCAATTAGGTTGGTGCAGAAGAAGAAATTGTAAGTAGAGAAGATGATAAGCATTATGAAGAATTTAGGCAATTTCTTTTAAGGAAAATACAAAGAGAATTTCAAACATACAATACACCTCACAATCCACAACACGAATCAGCAATAGTAGATTTAAGAACTACAGCAAGTAGTTCTAATGCACACAATTTTTCTAATTGTTCTAAGCCTAATTTGATAGGTATTAATGAACCTAACTCTTGCATTTATCCTTTCACTAATCATATACAATATCATCACCTGCAAAAGGAATCAACCAAGAGTACGTGTGGATCTATACTACTTAAAAAAATGTTACAAGCACCGGTTGGTACAAATTTAGGAGAACTTGCAGCACCGGTATTTGGAGATTACAGAGTTTGGCCAGTAGAACAATATCATTCAGAAAATATATTAGATAATTCTGATACATTAACTGCAGAATCTGTGGACAACGACAACGAAGATAATCCTGTAATAAATACAGATTGTTATGGAGTTTTAAATAATGTTAGGGATGAATATCTTTTACATGATACAAATTTTGTTAAGAATGTACAAGATATTGATCAAATGTCTAATATTCTAAACGAACAGACAAGTAGTCAATATCATTGCAACTACACGAACAATGATTTAAAACAAAATTATCAAACGTGGACTATAACAAATGTTATGGATGCTATGGACGATAGTTATATAGATACAGATATAAGTACTTCTAAAGTACTTCATGCTATTTATCTTGATAACCCAGTAACAAACGCAAACAATGGAAATACAAATTATCGATATCACATTAGCGAAAACGTTTATAATGATAATCCGTCTGTACTTAATATTAATCCACCTGAAGACCCTTTGTATTATTCATCACCTATAATGTCTAACATACAATCTACTTCTACGGATCAAACATACTTAGACAATCATAACAAATACATGGGGGAAACAAGAGAATATTTCCAAATGACTGGTTCCACAAGTAATATTAATTTTTCAACCGATGTACCTCCACTTAGTCAAACATTACCTAACAACATTCCATATAATTCCGAAGTTACATATCAGTATTCTAATTTGCATGACAATCATCAATCATGCACAACAATGTCTCAAAGTTTTGAATCACGACAATCAAATGATCTTGTAATATCACAAGATATAAATACGTGTAAGGATTCTGTAACGGAGAGAGTACAGCCATGCTCTGATGGTAGGTATGCATTATTTATTAAATCTTAAATAATAGTATTTAAAAATCTAATAGATTTACTAATATACATATATATCATTATTTCGAATATTTTTCAGGAATTTTAGATCCATTTCGGCCTAAATGGTCGCACAAAAAGTTATCAGAGAATAATCTAGAAAATATATTGAATTTTAATATATCCAAAAGAATAGATTACGCGAAACTAGATCAAACATCTTGTATATATTGTTATACTGCGCCAATAGTTACGCACAAAGCCTTACTTCCCACCGACGTTTGCTCGCAACAGATAAAATTAGTAGCAGAACAAAGACATCATTCTTTTTCCCCTTACTGGCTTCTATATAATGATAGTTCGGCTGGTATGCGCATGGCCAATGTACAAAATAACACAGATGACTATAATGGTGAACAAGTATGGATGATACGTGCAGCATCCATATCTAATAATTATAATTCAATTCTGAAAGAACCCATAGACGAAAGTGAAGATTCGATAAATGATGTTTGGATGAACGATTATTCCAAATATCGTATGCCTTTACAAAAGGACGTGAACAATTGCGAAGTTATAAATGCTGAAGTTTCAGAAAGTTTATTCTCTAGCATACACGGTGAATCTAATTTAAAAAACGATACTATTTCTACGTGTCAAATGCAAGAGGATATAACATACTGAATTATTTATATACATATGTATATGTAGCAATATGTGTGCCACCGGTGGTACATTTAATTGTGTTATTATTAACCAACGAAAATAGAATTTTTCACACTTAAAGAAATCGATTTCTCTTATAGAGTTTTAAAATCGATTTCCTTCATATTATCTCATTAAAATAAAATCTATTCTATTACCGTGTTATTCATTTAATAAAATTATGAACAATATGGTATTTTTTAAAATGTCCGATTCAATGTTCTATCTACGTTGTGAAACATTAATAATCAAATGAAGAAACGAGAAGACTGAGATAATGTGATACACTTTAAATATATAATACTCTCTTTAGGAACAAATTTAAATTTAAATTTAATATTAAATATTACATTTAAATATATGATATGTGTATATATATATATACACATATATATATATAATAATAATTATTTAGAATATATATATATATATATATATTTTCTCATATATGGAATTATTGAAATAAAAAAAAAAAAAGGAGAAGAAAATTATAAAAGATATAAAACAAATCTATACACGCGTTAAATGGGTGGTAATTAATTTATATCGTCAAGATAAATAATATTTAGTTCTCATAATTACAAATAAATAATTATCAATTGTTAGATAGATATATACATATCGTATAAATCAATATTGTGTGATATTAATATTAATTACACTTTTCTAAACGATTTATACATAATACAAACGAAGAGTACCTGCGAAGATACCTACAATTTATTAATCAAATATGTATTACGTTATATTTTTTGTAAAAATAAAATCAATTATACTTATTACATTAGAAATGACTAAATTATTACTCAAATTAGCAAAAACAAATTATCTTTTTTTATTTAAAAAAAAAATGAGAAAATTCTATAATCATTTAACGACTCACCCGAAACACCTTCCGCTTGAAACTGGGACCGAATGTAATTTAAAACTCTAACTGGTACAGATTCTCTTCTTCTACTTTTATATCCAACCAATTCGGTTTCTTTATTTCTCGATGTACTCTGTTTCTCGGAAGATCTTCCAGGAGTCACAGTGACACTGTACATCTTTTTTTCTCATTAAATAATCTTTTTAATTTTACAATAAAAATTGATTAAATGAAAATTCATATTTTTAAGCGCGAATCTCGAGTCATTCGTTCCAACCAAAATTGGCGAATATAATATGTAAACAAAAACAAATTAAAAGAGTTTATAAAAATGTTAGATTTATCAAACCACGTTAGAAAGACGCACTTGCCGGAATAAGGTCTCAGTTTCAACTGTGTTATGAGAAAAAAAAATATATGCAACGCTTGGATATACATGCATATATAAGGCAAAAGAGCCCTGGCGCATTCGCGCTTTGAATTTAATGAGGTCCTCAAAACGCGCAGCCTAATTATTTCACTCACGGTTACCTGCAATTCCTCTTCCTACACACATGCATACGAACATAAATATATCACATACATGTTCATACAGATATGTATGATCTTCAATGATAGTTGTTAAAACCTAAATAAACGGATATTTCGTTTTTAAATGTACGTACGTATATTCACTCACGCTATGTGTTTTCAAATTTGGCGCTTTTAATACGACCCCGATTACTGTCCTATATATCTCACTAATTATATTTAGCTTTTTTTTTTAATCATTAAAATATTATAAAAATTAGTATTCAATATAAATATTCAAGTTAAATTTACACTTTATTTTTTGCAATTTACATATTTTTTTTAATTACAATCATTTGTTTAATTTTGAAGTATGCAAATAGAATGTAATCTTAAAGAGTGGTGCAATATAAACATCTAATAAATATATTCTGCACATATGCATATGTAAGAAACAAATGAACGAATGATTTATTAATTTAGTTTAATTTTTAATAGAAATACTTATAAAAGAATAAAAAAAAAAGAGAATAATTTAATTGTTATACAGATATTGGAATTCAAATTAAACTTTTTGCTAATCAATTGAATTTGAAATGCAAAACTTGTAATAAAAATGTCAAAAATATATATATACATAATCACAAGTTATTGTTAAATAATTATATATTTAATTTATTGTAAGTATAATCGTTGTGTATGCTTAGTATAAATTATATATATATGTATTGTAAATGTGTGTTACTCTAACACATAATAACCAAACGTTACTTCATGGTTTAGATAACAGTATAGATCTCTAACTTACCTCTAACCTTAAATATTTGTATTGAAGATCAGGCCTGCGTTTAACAATTAACATTTATGAAGTGAAGTATTTATTTCTGATGTAAAATAAACTAAGGTATTTGTGCAATGAATTATTATATTATATATAATTTAATTATATACTTTAAAGATGATATATATATATATATTCAATAATTATTCTAGATATTAAAATACTTTTAATTTAAAATATACTAAATGTAATGTTTTTTGGAGATTGTTTTTTTATTTGTAATTTGTAATTTTTAAATTAAAAAATCTTATTATTGACAATTAAATATTTTTAGTAATAAATATCTAGCATATATGTAATAAAACTATTTTTATTTCACATATGCAGGTAATTCATACAGAAACATGTTGCGAACAAAACAAATAAGCGGTGTTTGTTCTCTAACGCTGGGCAATCTTATAAAAAATGAATATTTTGTGCCAAATATAATTCACATGCAATGCATTAGATGGAAACGGAAACCAATTTGGCTACCAACTGCGAAGACCAAGGTATTCAGAGTACCTGTAAGACCGCAAATACCTATGGATGATTATTTAGAACTTAAAAGACTACATAATAATTATAGAACAGCTATGAAATCGCTTATGTAAGTTAATATTTTGTTGAACATGTAAAATATAAAACAAAAGAGAATTAATATATAACAGAGATAATGATTTACATTAATCTATAGGCAACATTTTGAAAAAGAATTTTTAAAGAATCAAATACAATTTGATGAAGCAACTGTGAATAAACAAGCGGAAGAAGATTTCATACAATGTAATTTAATAAACGACGAATGGAACAAGAATATAGCCAAAATTAGAGATGATAGATTGGCGAAATTAAAAGAAAAGAAAAGGGAAGTTATATTAGAAAAGTTAATAAAAAAAGAGAAATGGAGTTTAATGGTATCACAACAAATAGATGAACATGTTAAAAAACTTAAAGAAGAAGCAACTACTTTCATAACTGCTGAAAATATAGATAAAGCTATCGAGGAAGCATTAGTTAACGTTGTAAGTTATGATTATGCTATAGATTTAAAGGGAAATATTTATAAAGGAAAATACACCGATGGTAAACAAACAAATGTAGAAAATAATAAAGTTGCAAGCTTATAAATAAATAAAAATAAGTTCTTTTAGAATTAATTTGCTTGCTTTCTTATCATCGTGTATTAATATTTAAAATGAATATATTTTTTGCTGTAATCATTATTGTTGTGTTTCATTTTAATTTTGGATTTTAAAATATATATGATGGATCAAAAAATTGTTCATCATTTTTGGAATATGTTTATTTAAAATGACCATGTGTATATATCATAACAAAAAATCTCTTATAAACATATTCACTCAAATTCTATGAACCTATTTACTTCTGACAGATTATATCACTTGGGGGTACTCTGCACAAAGTGCTTTTTATTCAATTGCAATAACTATACATTTTTTTTGTATTTGCATCAAATAAAATAGTAGTATAAAAACATTGATTAAATGTAATTCTGTCTGCGCTGTTAATTGTGAAGAAGTAACGACGAAAAAAATTATATGTATACTATCTTTATACTTGGTTTATATTATAATAGCATACTGTAATTTATGTTATTAGAATATCTTTGGCGTAGAAACAAATGATGTTCTATGACAATATTATTGTTAATAAAAAAAAAAGAAAACTTTCTTTCTCTATATTGAAAAATATTTGAAGGATTATTTCTAAGTATATAAAAAAAAAAATATATTTACAAGAAAAACTCACATAAATATGATCTAGCAAAAAAAAAATGAATTTTAATATATTAACATACTTTTATATTTCTTATATATATACTTCTACTGTTTGAGAATAAACCTTTGATCTCAAAATCATCGATTAACATAATTTCAAACTGCGTAAAACCTAATTGTATATTCTATGATAATGATTGCATTGAAAGAATTGAAAATATTTTTCATTATTCTTCTTCTATGTTTAAATGGGTATAATAAGAATTTACTATCAAAGATCTTGATTTAAAAAAATGAAGAAAATAGCCATATAAAAGAACCTATAGTATATTATATCTCGCATAAGCTTTTGCATTTAAAAATGCTACATACATATATATGTATATACATATATATGTATATATATATTTGTGTTTCGTATATAAACAAATATGTTTATATGATATTAATATCGCAAAATATGTGGTATATATAAATACCAGTCTGTTTCATATCTTACCGCTATTAATTAATTAATTCTTAATGAATAATGTAGAGACTTCTATGGTATAATTTACTTTTTATCTATCAACTACAATACGTCTGACATAAGAAAATGGGTTGCTATTGCACTTTGATACCAGTTCCACAAATGCTTTTAGAAGCCTGGATTCAAAGAGAGGTATATTTTCTTGAAACAATTATTATCGTCATTGAAAATATTTTTTAGTAAAAATTATTTCAAAATAATTATTCGAGTTAATAATATACGAATATTAATTAAGCCGTGTACGCGATTGACGTCTTCGTTTATAAATATTATAAGTTAGAATAATTTATCCTGTTTTCAACAATCTTATTAAATTTCAATCCTTATCAGTATCTTCTGATTTGATGCGTATTATTTAAAGCATATCGAAGTACCATTATTTTATTTTACTTTATTTCTGTTTACGTTCAATGGATTTTTGTTTAAAAATATAGAATTTGTAGAAAATTCTAATTTTTTTTTATCTCTGCTGTTTTTTTTTAATTCTTCCATGTATAATATGTATGAAAATGATGGCACATGTATTCTTAATACGAAATTGGCAATAGATATACTTAAAAAATCTGCTGATTTTATGTGCACGATATATATCCCTCAATTAGCCTTGGTCAAATAAAAAAACAAACGCTATCGTTTATCTTTTAGCAATGATTTACAGTTTCTTCCATTCTTTTCCTTTTTTTTAATTAAATTTTAACTTTTGTTAGATGGTAACATTATCTGCCATTAATTCATTTCTTTAACAATATATATGTACTTTTTCTTTCTTTTTTAATTATTTGTAGTTCATCCATTTCACAAATCACATTTTCTTAGTGATATTAGTATTTCTACTTTTAAAATACAACGCTATATATATGTATATTTAATAAAAAGGGTTATATATTTTGCACTTATACGCAAAAAAGAAGCAATATATAATAACTTCATGCTTACTTTGGCAAACGGATAGCTTATTTTGGCTATCAACGTTAATGTCCATCGGACAGAATATTACATAAAAAGAACAAGTATTTATTGAATCAACGATACCTTAATTATTATTTACTACAGAAATATTAGGGTGTCTTGTAATTGATGGTACAAATGAGCAGGAGTGATTTAACATAAAAAGCTAAATTGAAAATATAGAGTAAAATTTGTTCATGTAAGGCTTTGTGTTTGAGAAAAATAAGCCTTATTTTACATTCTTGATTTAGTTTTTTAATATAAAATCACCCCTTTGTTCGTTTGTACCACTGATTACAGGATATCCTATATATAAAGTTAATATATAAAATTAAACAGTCAAATAATCACTACTGATTTATGACTATAACAAAAGAAAAATGAAAGACCTTAGCGTATCTTTGTAAAGCCAAAATTCAGAAAGTGATAAAAACAAGCAATAAACTCTTTTGTAATTAATCAAAATAAGTAGTATATGTAATATATATATTAGTATAAAATTTGGTCAACTTCATTCTATTTGACAATACTACCATGTGTATTAAAATATTTTGTACGAATATATTTATATATATGTAATAATAATAAAATGGCTGATAAATGTGGTATGTATAATTACACAACTACTACTTTATGATAGCAGTAAATATCGATGCTCGTTTTAAATTGATTAAATGTACTAAAATACAATAATAATAATAATAATAATTAAATTTGCTCGAAATCAAAGACGATTTACAATTACAGACTTAGCAATTTCTACAGTTATTCAACATTTATATGTAGATCTTACATTTTTCTCACGATAATACATACAACTAAATAAAAATTAATAATAGTAACAATATGTAGTAATGGTGGTGTTTGTTGGTAGTACTAATAACATTATAAGTAATAATATTAATAAAACTAACAAGAATAATAATAATAATAATAACAATGATAATAATTAATAAATCTTTTCAATTCTTAAAACATAATTCTTGAAGAAATGAGCATTTAATATTATAAAAACACTTTTACTAATAATTACAATTTAAATATTAATAATTATAATTTTTTTTGGTTTTATACTATAAAAACGCATGACTTTATAGAGGGATTATTCTAATGGCACAATACCAAATTAGTGCAAAATATTATTAATGATTTTAAAATAGCTTCCAGGTAACATGTAACAACTTAATGAGAGCTCGTCTATAATATGCTTATTATCATCGTATTTATTATTGACAATTCAGTCATATATGAATTAATCAAATATATGTCACATATTTAATTGTAAGTTAGATTTTAGTATTGATATATCATCTATTTATAGTGTATAATAGTTTGTACGATCGATGATTATTATATCAATTCTAATGTCTTCAAGGCTATTATCAGACAGGATTTTGTACGGTAGTGCACCTCTAGAATAAATCTCTGTATTATGCACTTAAATGTCGTCATATCTTTCTTATTTTTTTTTCTTCTTCTTCCAAATAATATATTACAAATCTTAAGTTCCTTGTATTTAGCAGATTACGTATTTCAAACTATATTAAAAGATAAATCTCATATATTGATATGAATATTATCATCGTTAATGATAATATATCTCATACATTGATCTCAATAAAATGAGTTTATGTCTATTTCTTTCGAGAATTTATTTTACATGTTTTCTTTTCTTTTAATTTTGTTTTAGTCAATGCATTTTATTCAAGTTGAAACAGCTGCCTTTTTTTCAAAGAATAATTTCAGCTTTATAATGAAAGACCAAATGTCTAATAAAATACATTTTTATTCTACTTCTTTTTCTTTTTCTTCTCCAGGTCAGAGTAAAATATAATTTTTTAATTAAAAAATAAAAGTTTCTCCTTTGTTTAATTTTTGTACATTATTGAAATAGTATAAAAAAAAAGGCCGTGATATAGATTTTACTTCTATAATTTGTATCATATACAGGGTGAGTCGATTAAGCGTACAAATTACAATACAATTTTAATGTCAAAATTATTCGGATAGTCGATCTTAATTGACTCTTCCTGTTTATTTTATAAACCATTGAAGCGAATTTTAATTGATATTTCAAATTCAATCTTTTCTGTTTTGTTTTTCCTTCTTTTTCTTTCTCAAACATTTGCTTCAATTAAATTCATACGATAAAATTTCTTCAACTTTTTACGATTGCATTGAATATTTCAATTTCATTAACTATATTTTCATAAATTATAATATACTAATTTAAAATCTTAAGAATGTGTTGCATATTAAAAGTCCCTCTACATAGATAATGTACATTTTGCACATCACATCTCTAACATTGTGACCTTTCTCTTCTTCTTCTTCTTCTTGTATATTATCAAAATGTATGTAAAATTATTCAATACCACGTGGACCATCTATTGGCATAGTATGTAATACTTCGTCTAATAATTGAAGAGCTCTGTGTAAATGTACCTAAAAGAAATACAATAAATCTTGTATGTTATCTATTAGTCATTGGAATAACATCCAATATTTTTTACATGCTAATATTATAAATAGTACTTTTTATACCTCAATCCAACATGGAGTTTCCTTTATGCTTTGTCTCGGGTAATCAGGTCCCCAACCTTTTACAAAACTTAAACGTAAGATGCAAAGTCGTCGAAGATCATCCACTCCAATACCTGCAGCTGCACTTAAATCTATACAAAGTTTGTTTATATTTAAAAATTGTTGAGTAATAATATTTAATATTATATTTGCACTGTGCACAACTAACTTTTAGTTATAGGTGCTCCAGGAGTAAGATGACCAGCAACAGCAGCTGCTTGCGCGGCAGCAGCAGCTTGTGCTGTAGCTGCCTGTCCTCTCATCTGTTTATGACACTGACGCAAATCAAACACTTTAATATATGCAGAAGGATATATTTTATGTACCGCATCTCCAGGTGCTCGGCCAGCTTCTCTGTCTAAATAATAAGACTGTACAAAAACACTATGCTCGCTTTGGCATCTTAACCAGACATCTCCTTCTCCTCTTAAGTCTAACACTACTCCTTTTCCTGAAGTAAAATTAATATAATTAAATTAATTACATATATATACATAATATTTTTTTTTATTTCCATAAACAAATTAAGCTGACTCTATTTGATTGAGAAAATCTCAGACATTCTATGTAATCTAATATTTCAATTTAATTTATATAAATATATATATACCTATATGTAGACGTGCTCTTTCACTTTGTTCCGTTCTGTGTACATTACTTAATGCCCCTAAACAGAATCTGTTACCACCACTTGGATCTACATAACCATCGACTGTAACAGTTGGGCAACTACTGCTTACTTTAAAAGTTTCTCCTACTTGTGTATCTAATT
This sequence comes from Mischocyttarus mexicanus, assembly GCA_023678845.1. Lineage (NCBI taxonomy): Eukaryota > Metazoa > Arthropoda > Insecta > Hymenoptera > Vespidae > Mischocyttarus > Mischocyttarus mexicanus. The sequence goes on along the minus strand of JACGTP010000130.1, from coordinate 86,888 downwards.
CAAAATAACCGACAGAACACCAATATTCAGGTGCTGGTTGTGTAGACAATAATCCACCAATATTTCCACCTACGTCTCCTCCATGACCAACCCCTATTTAATTGGCAATATATTAAGAAAGAAGAGTTATTAGACAAAAATACTTTGACATAATACTAAATCTAAGCTTACAGTAAGACGTAGCATGAAGATGTCTATGATCTGGAGGTTGCATACTTTGTGTGTAAGTAAGTGTATTAGCTCCTGTCCACTGCGGAGCTCCGGAATTATACGGATTCGTTGCAGTGCTAACGGTAAATCCATTTGAATGGTGAAGATGTACAGGTGACACAGGAGAATTTTGACTTTCACCTGAAATAATGTTATAATTTTGTTTGTTTTTTATCATAAAAAGCGAAGGTAATAAAATATACCTAAAGAGGCTGCTAAGGCATCAACACTTGTTGGCGGTTGATTAATATCTTGAGGAGGTGTAGTAGTTCCATAGAACGTATCTGCTGATTGTCCTTGAGGTGGACTCAATATTTGAGTACTGCTGCTTCCACTGCCTGCGTTCAATGGCTGCTGCTGGCTACCTACGGTGTGACTCATTGGATGTACTACTGCTGTAAAATCAAATGTGACTCATACACAATACACAATACAAACGTATTAATATCATATTCGAAATTTCATAGAGTTTTTACCCAGTGTTTCTGAAAATTATTAATTTAAGATAGAACAATTCTGCTGCACATACTAGAAATTATCAAATTGATTTTGTATACAAAGCAAAAGCTGATTAAAGAAAATAAAGTACAATAAAAGCAGAAAAAAAGCTTTTTATCATATACGTACGATGATGTATGTTATGTGTCGAAGAGTGATGAGGTGTAGGGATCCAAGTTTGCCTAGGACAATTATTGTCGTCCAATTTAGTGTGGGGGTTACCACTATTCCCTCCCCCACTACTGCCAAATATACCCTCACCATTAGCTGTGCAACAACAACAAAAGAAAAAGAAAATAATAAAGCAAAAATGAAATTTAAAACTGCAAATTAACATAATATACTTTAAAGCAATAATTGTATACTTGAAATAAAGTAATAGAATAATAGCATATTTATTATCGCAATAGCATAACTTGCAGTAAATATTTTGTGCTATGGAAAATAGTCATGTTATATTTATTCAAACATGCTCCATATTTAACATTTATAATACTTAGTAAAAAACATTTCCTTTTCTATTTAAATACAAAACATATACTAAATGTATAAACAAGTATTTAAAAATGACATCAATATTTATACAGGGTGAAATGATAATCATAAAACAACCAAACAGGGTTTCGCATAAAAGTAGCTGATTAGAATAATGATGATCGAATTATATTAAATTGTTCAAGTTTCAAAATTAATTTTCTTTGAAACGAAGTTTCAGACGAATGAATGTTATATCAAATTTTATTTTGTTTATGTAAAACTATTCCCTGACGATTGTATTGCAATTACCATCCCACCTTGTATAACAGAAAGCATTTTGATTGTTTATACGCATATATAAATGAATCTTATTATTGAAAATATTGAAGTCACATCTCATGGAGCATTTTACTGCATTTCAACATATCTTTTCATTAATTCTTGTATACATACCATTTACATAAGCCAGTACTATTCAAACCTATGAAATTTGTATATAAAAAGTATAAATTGATATATGAAAAAGACCGAAAACTGTATTTAGTTAAATAGCACTGGCATAAATGTAGATAAAATCAACAATCAGGTGAACAAATGTTTAACTTACTTGGATTAGGTGGTGCTAAACCTGGTATGAAACCTTGCTGAGGTTGCTGCGTGTTATTTGCTGTAGGAGGTTGTGCGGGCGGATGATGTTGAATAGTTTGATTCATTTCACCATCAACATCCATGGCTGCTCCTATTGTGGAAGTAGCTGTTGATCCGCCACTTCCAACGGTATATTCATCTTTCACCAATCTGCTGCCAGGTCCTACACCTACTCCTGGTTGCAGCGACAATCCAGACAGGTCTGCAAAGAATGGGTCTGTGCGGGGGAAACCAACCCCTTCCATCATACACCAAGGCCACAATAATAAATCATTTACTCTTATGGTGCTACTACTATTGAGTTCACAAAAGCTTATCAAGCGAATAACACCAAAAGTATAAAACAAGTATAATAACAATGTGTTATATATATATATAAATGCAAATTTGAAATATTTAAATATAGAAGAGCACATGAAATAGAGACAACTTACCTATGCCAGGTGAAACAACTCTTTCATAGTGATAAGGATTCACGCATACTGAATCACACTTTAAGTCAAAAGCAAATTGACAATATTTCACATGTTTTAATTCATTTTTATGTAAATCTGGCCATCTCCAGATCCGTGCATAAATGACATGTGGAAAACCCTTACGTCCAGCAACTTGCAACCTGCCATCGAGCGTTCTTTGTATAGTAACGCATTTGCTAGGATGTGCTCCATTCGTAGTGATTGCTGTTATTAGGCTATCTAGCTCGTCTCTCTTTTCCTATGCATAAATATAACACAAGTTAAATAAATCTATTATCAGAAAAAATAAATATTATAGAACAAGCAATATACACTTTATATAAAAGCATAATTACTTTAAGCTTTTTCACCAATGATTCAATAGCACGTTTACTGAATCCTTCACTTTCACCACCTTGACGATGACACATTAAAGAATGCACAATACTTAAACAAGCATCCGCACTTGTTGGAGCGCTAGGTGTAATTCCAGACATTTCTCTAACTGCAAGAATAAAACATACAAGTTTATAAGAAATTAAAGAAACAAACTAAAACAGAATAGAAAATGATAATACTCACGTTCTGGATTAGGTTGCATTGGGGGCGAGGGATAAAGGTGACCTCCCCCGCCCGCCAATCCAACCATCTCTGTAAAAGCCGTGGTGGATAATGTACCACCGCTTAAATGCAACACTTGAATTTCTTTCTAAATACAAAGTAATATTATTTTGTAATTTTACCATCTAGCAGTAAAATACTTTTTCTTTAATCAGTTATGTCCACAGAATATATAGAATCAATCTGAAAAAAAAAGAAATATATTAAACAATGAACCAAAAATTATGTCACAGATATTGACATACATAAGCACAAATAAACAATAATCACACCTTTTGCCAAATAAAAGTCGATTGACTCAAAGAGTTTTGCAAAAACTATTTAGTAATATATTTTAATGTGAAAAGTATATCTTCATATATTAACCATCATAGATGCACGAAAACTTGATAAATATAATATTATCAATAAACTTTAATTGTTGTACGATCGGTTTAGTAACTTTTTAAAGTCTGCATATTTATAAAATAAAGAAAATAGATAAACATTTTTTTCAATTTAGGTTTAACGTTACACTATATCGTAGGTTAGTATGTTATTTTACTGTATGCACTTATAAACTGCCAGTTTACAGTTTGAAAAGATTCTATCTAAATAAGTTACAATTGAAATATACATATACATATACATATACATATACATATACATATCATATATATATATATGTATATATATATGTATTCATATGTATATATCTATCTTATAACAATAGTCTTAGCTTTTATATAAGTTTTAAATATACGAATAAATAACGATTGTCGTCAATACGAATTAGTCCGACACTTCGACAAACTCTACTAGGTACAAATCAGGTTGTTCAACCTTTATTGGACTTTAAACGCTAATCTCTCTATATACTTTTTAGAGATTTGTTATCATAGCATATGACCAAGTGGAAATATAACCCTTATCTTGATACGTTAATTAAATTCGCGCCAAATTTAAAATTATTTATACATTTTGCAAATTATTCCAGTCTAACCTTTGACAAGACACTACTAGATACCAATCAGGTTGTCCAAACTTCATAAGGCCGTAAACATGAATTTCTCTATACTTTTTTGGGATTTGTTACCATAGCACATAATGGAAGCTGAAATATAAACGCCACCTTGATAGGTGTCGATTAAATTTGTGTCAAATTTAAAATCATTTATATATCTTATAAATTATGAAATTTTTTTATATTAATAAATATTAAAGATAAAATTTATAAGTAAAAAGCATTAGTGGTAAGAGATTGTTGAACTCTATAATTATTAATTAATAGCAGAAAATAGAGACTAACGTGATTTATTTTTAGATTAATCAATTTTTTTTTACGTTATTAATATGATATTAATTTAAATAATCAATGACAATTGTATATATATACATACATATTTTTTTATTGTTTAATTAAATTAATAATAATGTTTTTATTAATATGAAGTATCTTTATTATAAAAACATGGTATATAAATATGCGCTTATGGTCTTTTATACACCGATACAATATATTTTCGTTATTACAATTTATTCGATTGAAATTTGTTATTTCACTAAAACTTAATATTTCTTTATATAATTTGAGCTAAAATCATAATAATATAACAAAAGATTAGTACTTTTGATTCTATATATATATGTATAAATATATATGTCAAGAAATTGATCTAATGGTTTAGAATAGTTATGTAATAATCGTTTAAACTTTTGATAAGAAATTTTCATAAGGACACGTATTCAAACAAACGTTTCGAAAAAAAAATATTATTATATATAATACAATACAATATATTACAATGATATATTATTACTATTTTAAAAATGATGAAAAAAATCAAAGAAATGACAAATTGCAAGCATTATTAGACTAATTTTTTTGCTTCAAAAAAATATTTCAGATGTCTCATTTGCCAAGCACCCATAATTAATAAAATAAGTGTTTGATTGAGAGACCACCAAAACACACGACGATGAGTACTTTCTGATGTTTGGCGGAAACGTTCCTCACGATACTGGAAAGAATAATTAGAAAGAATAATTATAAATAATACTTAACTAATTAATTAAATTTGCTTTTATATTTATCTTACTCGTTGATAATTTTGTTCTTTGGTTATCTGATCAACCTGATCTACAAGTTGACGTATTCTCAATTGCAATTCGGATAACTTTTCTTTCTGTGCTACATTAGCATAATCAATCGCTTGCTCTCCTACTTGTATATCTAAATGTACTCTCTGTATAAAATCATATTGTTTATTACAATACGTAAGAACTTATATAAACTTTGATTGATATGTATATAATTTACCAGCTGTGTTCCACTGAACCATGCAGTACTGTTGGAATATAAACAAATAATATGTTCTCCAGGTGTATGAGATGTGAATGCGATTTTTCCTTCAAAACTGTAAACCCTAGAAAGAATAGGTTTGTCATCAGGATCTCTGATTTCAACGTGCATACCAATTCCAGGACTGCTTTTCATATATCCATCGCTTCTTGGATCATACAATTCCACCTTATAATGAACTGTTAAATAAATAAAGATATTTATTATATATTTTAGGAGATAAATAAACATATAAATAATAATATTTGTACCTAATACTTTAGTTTCATCAGGAATTTCTTCAATGAAACATTTTCGTTCGGTTTCACCAATATGGAAATATAATCCATTTCCATAATTAACAAAAACACAGAATAGGAGAACAAGACTAGTTCTTATTTTTAACATAGTTTTAATAAATGTTATAACAATTAATTTATTGTTTCAATTATTTTTCAACTCTGTTGAAAATCTTATATGACATATAAGAAAACATGGACGTTCGCCAACAGTCAATAACCAACATTTTAATTACATACGTGGCGTCATTGATTGTATGTTACATAGAAAGGATCTTCAAATACTTTTCAAATATATTTTATTATATTATGACTTATATACCAAATATGAATAATATTTCACTCATTATTTTACCTAAAGGTTGAAATAATAATTATCATTACATTTCTAATTAATAAATAAATCATAAAAAATTATAATACATTATAACATACAACCAATAAAATAAATCATGCGTATGAAATAATCTAATTGCATGATTATCTTCTTTATAATTGTATTTTTTTTCCTATTTTAAAGAAATTAATTTTCTTTGCGAGAAATAAGTAAAAATTAAAACACCAGGAGCTTCGTAAAAATTAAATTTCGCGCTTATTTTCAATTCTGTCATATTGCTACACATGTAAGAAATATATATTAAAAGCAATTTCAATGATTTCTAGTTGAGAATCACTGCATGTCTTTGCAGTACACTGGAAGCTAGTATTTAATTCAGTTTTCTGATCATTCTATTTTGTAACAAAATAAATTAACGAAAATGTCGGCGTGGAGACAAGCAGGATTGAAGTAAGATTTTAATTATATTTTTCTGTCAAATTTTATATCGTAGTTATGTTATAAAAAAAATAATAGTTTGATAGAATTATACTATGTAAAAATTCTTCATATAATATTATATAACCTACCGTGCAAAAATCATTATACACTTATGCATATATTGAAAAAAATAATGTTTTATTATTTTATATTTATTTTTTTTTCAGCTATATAAATTATTCTCAAATTGCTGCCAGACTTGTCAGGCAAGCTCTTAGAAGTGATATCAGAGTAGAGGCTCAAAAACGTGACGAGGTTAACGTTAAATTTACTCAATGGAAGGATGGGAAACCAATCAGTATGTATAAGCTTTCCTAAAATTTATTTTTCGATATAATTACAATCATCTACACTTAATTATTGAAATATTTTATATTTCAATTTGTGTGTGTACTCTCTATGATTTTTCATTTATCTACCGTTCGATACAAAAACTACTTTGTTACAGCTGAGAAATATTAAATTTGAAGATCAGTAAGTCTATGAGGTTTTTCAGTTTTTGAGTTTGTTGTTTGAATTAATTAATCCTTTGAGTGCTATAGACGCATATATGCGTTTATCGATATGAATGCAAATAATACAATGCCTGTTTATCTATGGATAATTGTTTTAAGTCTTGTTACATTTAATGAAATAATTTCTTGTATAATTTAATTTAGGAGAATAACGATTATATTTTTTCTTGTTAGTCATGCTTAATATAATCAGTCAATGTAACTTACACTAACAGTAAAATACTTTGTTTCTGTGAAATGGTCTGGCTAAAAGTATTCAACAATATCTTAGGGTTACGTCTTTGAAAATATAAGAATGATTGTGTTTTAATTTTAACATTTTATGACAGTATTTCTTTATTACTGTATATATATATTTTTTTTTATATATATATATTTTATATATATTATATATGAATGCGCTGTGTGTAACAATACAATGCATTACGTTTTAATGTAACTTTTTTCTTTTTTCCCCCTTTTGAAGTTTCTTATTTTCTAATAATTTTGGAGGATATTAAATTGATAACAAATAAAATTTTTGTTACAGAAAAACAGTAAATCTCTGTATCACAGCTGGGTAGGAAAATTCATCCTTATATATTTACATTTATAGAAATTACTTATGTATGATGATCCTAGTTCACGTATGAAATAAAATCATCTTCCAGTTTGTCATGGCTATCTTTTAACTTAACTTTTGTTGTTGATGTTATTAATTTTTTAAGCGTCATCTTAAAACTGGACAATGTGCTTTACAGTGTACTGTAAAAATATATAAGAAAAAGATATATTATATATTATATTAAATAAATTCTCATGTTTTTTTTTTTATGTATTAAAAATATTAATTTTACCTATAAATTCGGAAACAAGATCATTATCGTTATCTCCACGCATAGTTCCTGTTATCTCGTCGTCTTCTACCATTGGCAAAAATAGCTGCACAAATTCAGGCGTGTAAGGAGGCGCAATTGCTTCTAATACCTAAAATAATAAAATAATAAAATACTAAAGATATAGTTTTCAAGTTTGTTAATTATATAACCTGGTAATATAAAATAATAAATACTTCAGTAACAAAATATCGAATTAAGGAAACATCAGTGTCACCACGTTGCCAACATTGTTTTATGTAACATACTACTGGAACTACAAAATCACGACTCAGTAAATTAACCATCCTGTCGATCAACATTTTTTTCATTTCCAACTTAAAAAAGAAAATTGTATTAGAGATATATGACATGAATTTATTTTGAAATAAATTATTTGAAAATATTTACCTGTACAAGTATTTCAAGCTCATCCTGTTTACTTTCAAATAGTTGTACAAGAAGTTGTAATACCTTTGGATGCAACAAAGGATGGCAAACAACAACTTCGTCGAGCAAAGCAAGATGAACGGGACAATGTTCAGTACACAATTTAAAATATGATGGTTCTGTAACTGTACATTCGACCCATCTAATCACTCCAAAACTTACAACAGGAAAGCTTTAAAAGATTATTAATATAATTAATATTTGCTAATATTTTTGATTAGTAATAAATATATTGTAAAATTTGTTATTTAAAATATACCGTATGCATTGATAAAGAGTTTGAAGTTCTGCAACAAGTTCAGTGGAACCTTTATTAATATTGCAAATATTATGAACTTTTTCAATTGCTTGAATAGTGGTCTTCAGTTCTTCTTTATTAACTTTACGAGCATTACCCTTTTTGGCAGGAACTTCACATACACTTGCAGCATAAGCTAATAAGTATATGTATTTTGATTTATGTTCAGGATTTACTTTAACCCCGGGTTTAAATAATGCATCCACTAATAGTTCTATAAAATGATAAGAAAAAAATTGGAAATTATATCTTATTTTATAAGAATTGTATATAAAAAATATATAATATATGAAATTACCCAAAAATTGAGGATTACGAACTAATTCGATCGATGGAGGCTCTGGTGCTGAATAATTACGGAATAATACTGTGATATCTGCAGGATTTAAAGTATTTCGTGATAACATAGATGCCAATGCTTGACACGCAGCAGGACTACTTGCTGCTCCGTTGAGAGCCATCGTGATTGGAGTAACATCGTGTCGACTAAAAATATGTAAATTAATTATTATTCCTATATTAAAAGAGAACTCTAATTGAAATTTAATAAGTATTATAATATTCTTACTTCTGTTGAGCACATTTAGTAATTTCTTGAGAAAGTCTTTTCATCATAAATCCACCTTTGGATTCTTGCGCCAGGATTTGCAATAATACTTGGCTGTAAACATAAGTGTGTTGACCATGACACACCATTTTCTATAAAAATAAAAAATGTATTGCAATTAATCATTAATAAATTTTCATTTTTTAAATTCAAATACAAATGCTTCAATTACTAACAGCACATTCTTGAATGCTGGACTGCCAGTTCTCTGTGTTTTGTAAAAATCCAGCAATAGCTGTTTTTAAAACACGAGAGAATACTTCTATTTGCTGTGCAGCTGTAGAAATACTTGTAATTTCTCCTTGAAAACCAGCATCCGATATGAGCTATATGACAAAATAGTAATTGTAATAGTAATTGCAATATAGACGTATAATGTTTAAATAATGCAGTTAGAAATCAATATATATTTAGGTTTACCTTTATAGTAAAATTTAGCATGAGACAATCTGGATATTCTTCAGCAAGTCTATAAATAAGCGATCTCCAAGTAGGATGTTGAATCATTTCTGTTAACCAGGCCGGTGTCTATGTTCATAAAAAATTATAATTAATATTATTTTCTACTTTTCTATATAATCTTCTCTCTTATATCTAATATAAAACGAACATACTTCTCCTTCTTCAGTAAAAATTTTATCAGCTTTTTTAGGATCAAATGTTTTCAAAATCATATCTTTTAAATTATTTTCCACCATTGCTTGTACTTCAGTAACTTTAACTCCTGCGATAATGAGCCACTCGGCAAGAAGGTTTGTCATTTGTGCACAAGCAGTATAATTTTTGGATAATAATCCTATAACTTGTTCTGGATTACCACCCGCTTGAAAATACCTATAATATGATAAAATGCAATCCTATATATATTAATTTAAATTCATTTTTAATTAAATTAATATTATTATTGTAGATCATTATAAGTACCTTTTCAGCTGTGTAAAAATTCCAGGTTCCATTATGTAATCAGATGTTTTAAATTTATCTAAACATTCACTTAAAACTTCTTGAGGATCTTCGCCTCCATATTCATCTGCGTTTCGACCCATTTCGTCACCCCAACCGCTACGGTCTTCATCATAATCTGATTCCATCTAAAGATAATATATGAGAATTTTTATATTCATAGAAATTAATATAATAATTTAATCATATAATAAATTATATATATATAATATAACAATATTATTTTATTGTAACCTTTTTAAAACATTACTATAATTAATAATTAGATAAATATAATATATATCAATTAAATCTGCTAACAATATTATGAAAACCAAATATAAATAAAGAATACAAAAATATCTATTTTTTTAGGTTAAGATAAAAGAAAACAAATACAATGCAAAGTAAAAAGACAACATTGGTTATGATTTAATAAAACCCTTAAAAATATTTAATACCTCTATCTAATTATATTATATTATAAATATTATCAATTTTATTTCTTACTTCTGTTTTATTTATCTATAATAGTCCAGTAGCATGTAAACAAGTATCCAACTGCTCTCAAAGTACTACAATCCGGAAGTACAGTAGGACTCGATTTCGTTTCGGTCTCGGGGGAAGGAAACATATCAAATGGTTTCCAGTAGGCGTGGTCCGATTATTATACACCAATGAGAATAGACAACTGCTACTTACTAAACTATCAAACTTACAATGAATCTAATGCCCGCGGAATTAAAAACCATTAATTAAATACATTATTAAATACTATCACAGCATCATTTAATTTATCAAATTCCTAATTTTAATTATTATTTAATAAATAACTATTAATAAACTAATTAAGTAATTGCTATGAATGCTACATTTTGAAATGTTTATAGTACTTTTGAGGTTATGTTACCGACATCACATGGATTGTCCACTCACATTTAAATATGCCCCGCCCTCGTCATATTCTCCTCATTTCCTATAGGTGAAATCATATGGGGAAGGGGAAACGCTTTGAGGGGATGAAACTTTTGAGAACGAAACGAAATCGAGATTCTTTGTAATTTAAAATATAATATTTCTAATTTGGACAAAATGATTACTCGTCAAAGTTTAAAACACTCTTCAAACCCGGTAATGTAGTTAATTACCAGTAGCTTTATAATAAGTCTTATATATAATTAACCAGTACCTCACGTTATTGGGGAAAAAGAAATTCATTATTTTTACCGGTAATACCCAGTTAACACAAAACGTTAATGTAACGTTCTACATAGATCATGTTGATAACAAAATTTTTACGTTAATGTGACATAGAATATGACTATAACAATTGTGACTTAAGTCTTATGTAATATTTACATCACGTTTTGATATCATATCGACGTTATAATTTTTACATATTATTTATGTATCAAATAAGAAATACAATTGCATAAGTAAAAATCATTTGTTGTATGTTATGTTTAATACGACATAACCTCTTCGGACCCTGTGCACCATTGTAATGTACATAATACTTTTAATATTATTTTCTACTCTGTACTCTTTACTCTCTGCTCTCTTTTTTACTTTAACTACTATTACTACTACTATTACTTTTTTTTTTACTTTTTTCTTTCATATACGAGAAAAAATTCGGGTTTGAAGAGGTTAACATCAGGTGTAAATAATACATTTATGTATAACTGATATAATAATGAAGTGGTGACTATTTTGGTTTTTTTCCTTCAACTTAATTACTACAAACTCAGAAAATTTACAAATATAAATACAAATATTAATATCTTTTTATTGTAATGTCTATATATATAAATTAACTAAAGTTAGAATTGTAAAAGGTGAACCACCACAGCATGGTTTGTCATTTAGATTAAGTAGCACTGAGGACTATTAGTATTTGGATATGGATAACCCGTTAGAAAAACAACCATAAAATATAAAAAAAAAATATTAACCCTTGTGTTGCTACCCGGTGGGAACATCGGCCATGTAAATCGCCTTATGGATTGGTTGGTGGGGATACCCGTGGACACCCAGTGGCAGCACAACGGTAATAGACAGTTTTATTTTTATTTTTTTTTGTAAATTGAATTATTTTGAATTTACGTCACATTTATGTCACATTTACGTAAAACGTTTATGTTAGGAAGTGCGAAAAATGACTTAAAAATGACTTAAAAATGACTGGTTTAAGAACCAATTTCTTACGTTCAAGATTATTTTTTGTGACGTTATATTGACATATCTACGTAAATATGTGTTCACTGGGTATATATTTTTAATAATATTGTTTTAATTTTATATATCAGGAGAATATTCATATAGAAACCCATAAAAAACAGGAACCTGATATTTCAAAATTACCACCAATAATATTTAAAGGAAAAATAAACTTTTCAAACAACTTTTTTGATTGTGCCAAAATTTGTGACGACATTATGTAAGATCTTTAATTTGATATTCTCTTAATTATTATTTATTACGTTTGCGTTACAAAATTTTTTTTATTTCTTTAGAGAAGAGATTGAAAAACTTGATGACAATGTTATACCAATAGGCTTTGACTTAGAATGGCCATTTGATTTTAAAACAGGAGGCAAAAAGACTGCCTTAGCACAAATTTGTTTAAATGAATCTGTCTGTCATCTTTTTTATTTATATGATATATCAAAGTTGCCAGCAGCTTTTGTGCAACTTTTAATTCATCCAAAAGTAAAGCTTGTAGGCGTTAATATTAAAAAGTAAGTTAAGATTGATGTATTCATTATTTTTTAATTTAATATCTAATATAAATTTGTTTTAGCGATGTATGGAAACTTGGAAGAGATTTTCCTGAATTTCCAGCCGAAAAAGTAGTACAAGAAAATTGTATTGAATGTAGTACATTTGCAAACAGAGTTTTAAATCGTTCCTGTCGTTGGAGTTTACAAAATTTGACTGCCTACGTGGTTGGTTTGACAAGAAACTGTATATTTATTATTATTATTATTATTATATTATTTATGTATGATAATTTTGTTCTTTTTTAGTTAGAAAAGAAAATTGACAAAAATCCTAAAGTAAGAAATAGTAAATGGCATATTCAACCTTTAAGTAAACTGCAAAAAATATATGCAGCCACAGATGCCTACGTGTGTACAATACTATTATTCTAAGAAACAAAAAAAATCAATAATTTATGTAACTTTTAAAGATATAATTTACTATTATATTATTTACAGGTATCATTACTTATCTATTTAAAAATTAAAGAAATGTCTCATGAGAAAGAGGGGTCTTGTGAGAAAGAAGGGTCTTATGAAAAAAAAGAGTCTTGCGAAAAAGAATAGGAATAGTTGGTATATTCTCATTAATGAAAAAAAGTAAGAAAAAGTTTTATTTTATATTGGTTATAAAAATTATAAAAGTTAAAAAAGTTATATATTATTTTGTTTACTTAGTTATATCATTTTTAAATAATGAATTAAGTTTATTTGAAAAATATTTCATAATGCGAACTAATGTTGTTAAAGTATTATGGACAGGAAGATTGAAATACGGTCCTAGCGTTAAACTTCAAAAAATTTTATCTAATTTACATAATAAACAACTAAACAACGAGAGTTGTAATACGTTGTTACTAGTTGAGCATGATCCAGTATACACTATAGGAATTAGAAATAAAAATTATACAGAGGAAAACGAAAAGAAATTAAGAAATCTTGGAGCAGAATTTTACAAAACTGACAGAGGTGGTCTTATAACGTTTCATGGACCAGGACAATTAGTAGCTTATCCTATTTTAAATTTAAAACAATTTAAGCCAAGCATTAAATGGTATGTTTGTCAGATTGAACAAATGATTATACGCCTCTGTGCTGAATTTAACATATTAGGAACAACCTCGCCGGATACTGGAGTTTGGGTCAACAACAACAAAATTTGCGCTATTGGCATTCATGGTAGTCGTTACATTACTACCCATGGTTTAGCTTTGAATTGTAATACCGATTTAACATGGTTCGATCATATTGTACCGTGTGGCATTGAAGGCAAAGGAGTTACTAGCATTAGTAAAGAACTTAACATGGATGTAACGATTGAGGATGTAATCCCCAAATTTCAAACTGTATTTCAAGAAACGTTTCAATCATCGTTGGTTCCATATCCACAAAATGAAGCATTTAAATTACTTCAAAGCATAAAGAATTGTATTTAGATTTTGATTGTTTTTTTTTTTATCTTAAAAACACAATGTATTTACAATATTTGATAATAAATTACATTTTTTATGAAATTTACAAGAAATTTCTATATTTTAAATGTAAATATATTTTTATATTAATTATGAGATATGTTATTAAATTAAATTTAATTGATCACATTAAATATCCATTGATTTATTATCAAACTTATTATTATTTAGTACTTTTTTATTACTAGAAATTAATGTCGAAATAACAAATATTTTCAAATCATACATTATAATGTATGTTAAATCATAAAAGTTAACATATTAAGAAATCTTAAATAATAGACGCCAGCCCTACGCAACAAGAAGAATATTCGTCAACATTTTTAATACAGGAGAAACATTTTAATTAAATTGATACTAGTAACATAAGATATGTTCAATTGATAAAATATTTGACTAGATTATTCAAGCCTCATATGTCATGTAAATGTGCAAAATATCGATGGTAGTAAGAAATAACATTGATAATTTCAAGCAAAGATTTTCAGTAAATTTTGTGCATGAACATATTATTATTCTGTTAAAACGTGAAGATACCTTTGATGATATAATTCTCCTGTCAATGTACCTACTATAACTACAGCATTGTGCAATGAATTAGCAGAATCTCTAATCAGTCTAATCGACCGTTCTATGTCACTTTTAAGCTCTAAATACTGCCTGTTAATTAAAAGACCTTCTAAATTCTGCATAGCTTTGATGGCTTCTACACTAGGTCGAATTTCTGCGGTATCTTGGTCAGGTGACCTTGAGGGTGCGACACCAGGAGAATGAGACGTAAATCTTACTATTTGATGTTCACATTTCGATTCTGGAAGCTGTGCTAAACAATACACGCCAATAGCACGACTTAAAAACTTACATCTGTTAAACATAAAATATTAATTAGTATTTTTTATAATAATATATTTGTACATATTAAAATTCGTTTAATAAAATATATTAAATAAAAGGTACCTAATAGAAAGCTGAGAACCTTTTCTGAGACCAATAGCTCCCAAAATACCCCATCCTTGTCCAGCATCATCAGCCATCGTAAGCAATGCACGTGCTAATCCTTTTAAAGCTCTAGCAGCGATTACAGTATTTTCACTGTATTGACATTGCCTGTAGGCTAATTCGCATGCTTTTCCCCATAATAATGGTAATTTTTCTTCCATTATATCCCTAAATAATAATTCATGTTTGAGAGAATTATTATACATTGTTAACTTTTTTCTTTTTTTAAATTTATATATAATTTATATTGTTAGCTTACGTAGTTTTGATAGCGGTAATCCAGTCAATTAAATTGATAAGAAGCATGCCTTCTTCTCTGATATCTCTACACGAAGGAAGTCTTTTTAACAATACAGAATAAAGAGCTAAAAGTCTTCCTTCTGAAACTAATATTGATTCCAGAGGAGGTTGTCTTGGTACAACAGGTTGTAAAATTGTTAAAACAGCAGCCCATGTTGGTCTACCATCTTCGGAAATTACTGAACAATATATTATAACATTAGTTACTTTTTTTAATATTAAAATATACATATTCATGGAATATATATTTTAGAAAAAAATGAATTTTTTATTATTTACTTACCAGTGTATTTAAAATAAGCTTCTAAAGCAGCCTCCATGAGTTCTCCTAATGTAGAAGAAGAAGCAATTGCTATACCTATAACTTTAAGTACACCCATGAGTACTGGACTACTGGCAGATCTTTGCAACAACCAAGTTGTCCAACTAGTTCGAAGATAATCGTTTAATGGTCCGCTTTGGTTTATAGAGTGAAGAAATTCGGTTACTAATAAACCTGCTTCTGGAATTTGTTGGGTTTCTGAAACAGCTAATAAATAAATATTTATGATTAACATAGTTATTTTTAAAATAAAGTATAAGTGTGTAAGAGAAAAAAGTAAAATTATATTATTTAAACTTACTATCAATAACAGCTTCCATTTCATCCAACATACGAGACAACGTAGTTGTAAAAGCTTTAGAATTTGTGGATAATAATGATTTATATCTAGTTGTGCAATTGATTAATAATTTTACAGAAGAGCGTACATATATCTGTCTCTTTTTTAATGTAGTTGGATGATAATACGCTACACTGGGATCATAAGCTGCGACTATCTTTAATAAACTATTAAATGATTTGATTAGAAAATAAATCAAATATCATATAATATATTCACAGATTAAAATGTAATACTTACTTATTCAAAGCTATATCTATAGGATGAATTTGTTCACAGTCTAGAGAAAGAATAACTCTAGGATCACAACTCATTACGTGCCAGTTAATTACTTGATCATAGGCAGCTGCATCAACTAAATGCCATGAAAATGTTATTGCTTGTGCAATTAATTGTACTGCTTTTTCATTCTACAACCAATATGAAATTATTTTTTTATAATTTGTGTGTTAATATTTATGGAACTCATTAATACTAAAAATATTATATAATTACCTGTCTTACATTTGGTTCATTTGATAATTTAACAATTAAGTTCAATAAACATATATGCATTCTACCAACAATTGCTAAAGGAAAAGTAGTTAATGACTCGCTTATCCAAGACGACCAATTTATACAAGTAAATACACTTCCAAGAAATAGATGACTATCTGGTAGATACTGATCGACTACTTTAATCATGAGTTCGACATCACCGATACTAGGACAAAATCGATCCCATGGGAGCGATAAGAAATTACCGTGTATTACATTTAATATGTGATCTTTGATTGAAGGATGAGCAAAATTAGTAACATAGAAATGCCAGACGAAAGATAATATCTTGTTGGATGCAGGCATTGTATCAATAATAAATCTAACACATTCCACAAACATAGATACAATTCTATTAGCATATGGTCCATCTGTTATAATCCATGGCAGTAAAACAGATCTATCGTCTGTAAGTTGTTGAATCCATGCTGCAGTTGGTTCTCTTAAATTTCTAGTCCAATAAGGTGTAATCCAAGGTGCATACATTTCGCTTAAAACAGGCCAAATTTTTTCACATACTAAAAAGAGATATTTAATTTGTTAAACTTAATTGGAAAATAAATGAAATTTTCATTTAGAGATTTAAATCTTACATTGATCTGCCAAAGAACCCCTATCAGATTGAAGTGTTAGAACAACAAGAGCATGTCCAACCATTCCTAAAAATACTGTTAATGGATCATTATAGACTCTATATTTTGGATATAATCCATAAAGACCATATTGCAAACGTTCTTTCATAAAATGTCTACTAAGTAAAACTGCAGTGTCGTGCATCTAAAATAATATAAATTAATTATAATCTCTTTTTGTTTTTTAAATAATTTGTATCAATGTTTAAACAGATAAACATTTACCTCTTGTCGAGAAAGAAGTCTTTGCTCTGTAGCATAATGACGTATTTCGTCTCGAATTTTTGACAAATGTATTACACTAGAATTTTTCGATTTTCCACTCAAAGTACCTAGTAAATCACGCCATACATCTAAGGACAAAGTTTGGCTTTCGCTGCCTTTTAATATAGTACTAAGAACTTCACCATAATGTTCAGGAAATTCATGTAGAAGAATGAGTCGCAGATGATTGCGAAATAACTAATGTAACAAATAAATATAATTATAAGTTATAGTGTGAAACATGTTCTATGTAATTTTTAAATATTTTTTATATATTTAAAGACTGAATTACCTCATGTAATATAAGTTTTTCTTCTTCTGGATTAAGTCCGATGTTAGATAAAGCTTTAGAAATTAAATCTATGAATGTTGATCGTTCGCTTAATCTTGGTCTTCTGTAATTTAGCCAACTTGCAACATCAAACTATAATGAAAGTAAAAATTCAAGAATTACATTAAATATATAAATAAGTATAATTATATTTTTGATTGATCTTATATACCTTAGAAAGTAGTACGAAGCATAAGTCTACATTCATCCCAGTAGACAATTCAACAACTGTTTGATACATTTGTAAAAATGTTGATGCACCACCAGCAACTGGAGTAAAGTGAGGACCAAGCAATCCACCAAGATTTGGTCTTTGCATAATTGTTTTTAATAATTCTGGTCCTTGACTTTCTTCTCCACTAATAAATAACTAAAAAACATTTATTATTAAACTATAATATAATGAAATCTTTTATTTATTTTATCTTTTATATATTTTATATCTTTTATAATTTATACCTGGCCAAGTTTTTCTAAACAGGTTGTAATAAGTTGTTTAGTTGGTGGACATAATGCTGCTTCTTCCGTATAAAATTCCACCAAATGATAAAATAACTTAACACCACTTTTTTGAACTTTTTGCAATACTGCTGTATTTTCGCTAATTCGACTTACACTTAGTTCGTGTTCGAGCATACTGTAAAATGAATAATTATTAAATACAAATGTATAATATATATCTCTTATACTGATTGTTAAATATATTTACGCAATTAAATGATCCATAAAAACACAACCCTGTGTTATTTTACTAGGCGGTGGTTGACTTGCTTTAACTAATAAATTTTCATATTCTGCTCTGTTTTGAGATATCATATGATCAACACCATCGCTGACATGAGATTCGATAACCTAGATATTCAAATATAATTCAATAATCAAAATGATAGCTTTGGAATAATTTTGTACAATATAGAAAATATATTCTTACTTTAATTCCAATCACTGCTGCACCAGCGCAGTGAACAACCGGTGGTACACCTGATCTGGGACGTTTTTGATGTACTGGTGCAGGATCACATAGAGCATGTAATGTAATACAATTTTCAACTTCTCGATAAAGTGTAGGTATTAACTCTAAGAAACTACAATCTATAGCTGTATGCTCGGAAAGCAAAAAATTATAAGTCTCTGCATAATCTAAAATTATTTTAAGATGAGGTTTGATCAATGCTATAACTGTTTCTGGAGAGTATAAATTTTCTCTTGATACAGAGGTAATAAGATTATTGTTTGTATTTAATAACGGCGGTGAAACTGGTTGTTCGTATGAATTCAATCTTTTAAAAATTCTTTCCAATGGGTCAGCAATTTCTAATAAAATAGATGGTACAAAAGTTGATTTCTGATATTGATTATCTGGGTCCCGGAGACACATTTGTTCCCACTCTTGCACAGCTTCTAATTGACTTTGTTGAACTGACCAATAATCAACATACTCAAACCATGGATTCTATAATAATATGAACATAGTTAAAATTTGATTGATAAAGAGTATTTCCAATAGAAAAAAATTGTTTTTTTTTTTAAATTACTTGATCTCCCTGCATGAGTACTATTAATTTTTGCGACATGTATTGTGGTGGCAAAGCTGGAATGTAAAGACCTGATTCTTGCAGTCTTGATTCTTCCAACCACAAACTTAAAGTCTTATAAAATCTGAAATAAAAAAAATTAATGAGGCATAAATAAAAAAAAAACAAAGTTGTGATATTAAAATGGCTCTTCGTTATTAAATATTTACTTAGCAGAGTTAAAATAAAATATTCTTCTTTCATCAGTAATTGGTTTTCCATTATCAACACCTTTTTCTCCTTTTAATTGAAAATGTTCAGTTATTTCGTGTAATCGTTTTTTTAATTTCTTCAAATAATTTAAATTAATCATTCCTTCAAAAAATTTTTCACCCACTCCACCTTGATCAGTACCTCTGTACAAAAAAGTATACTCCCTTGAATATTTATTTTTAAAAGTGATAATTGTAATGTAATACATACCCTGGAGTTGAAGGAACTCTTGCTAAAAATAGAGTGAAAAAATTTTGCCATAAAAGAGAAAGAATAGGATGTTCGATTGGAGTATTAAGTGCTTGTTGGGACCAACGATATATAGCTAATCCATTAACATTAAAAGCTGGCATTTTTACTGTAGCACAGGCTCGCTAAAATTTTGTTAATAAAAATATTTACATTTGCATATCATATAATATTATATTATAATCAATATTATTTAATAATAATAATAATAATACCTTTAGTGCAGTGTCTAAAGATATTTTAGTTTGTAATGCTAATTCTCTTAGAATTTCACGCCATAAACCTGTTTTTATTTCTCTTTCGTACTGTTCGGTTAATAAAACTTGATATGCAACCCATATTGATTGTGTCGAGCCACCCAAAAGGCTTAAAGAATTATTAGAACCAGTTGCCCAACTTAAAAAAGAACCCAATGATCCTGGATTTCGATTTGTTGTTATATTCTAAAACAAAACAAAAATAACCCACTCCAATTTTCAATGTAAAAAATATATATTGCACGTTGTTGTTTAATATAAAATGTACATTAAAAAATGTAATATAAATCTTGGTAAAAATCCTATCATAGGTGAAAACAAAAATATAAATCATACCTCATTGTTTCCTTTTAATGCAAGCTAATAGCAATGATTATTCTAATTATGATTACAAAAATATTATTGTTTGCTACTCTATACCAAGACATCAATATTATTTGGAAATGTTAAAAAATAGAAAAATATAAAATAAAATAAAATAAATATACATCAAATAATAATAATAATAATAATAAAATAACAAAACTAAAAAGAAATATCCTGAAAATCTAATATAATATTGGAATCTCGGTATAATAACTAAATGTAAATTATTCATAATAATTTTCTTACTGAATATAAACTTTGAAAAATGTTTTCCGTGACTGATTTCGTATCTAAATGAAAAAATACAGCCCGAATGATTGTATCCATTAGATGTAAAACATTTTGGTCTTTGTTCCAATCTGGTACAAGTATAAGTACGTTCAACCATAAATACATTAACTTCGCAGGACTATGCAAGCAGTATCTATAAAAAAAATATATATATATTAGTAAAATTAAAACAAATAATATAATTTGAAGAAAAATAATTTTCATACCTTTTATACTTGTACAAATGAGATTCAATCATATTTGAAAATTGTTTAAGTAATGGCCCAGGAAATTCAGGTGCAATTAGATTCTTAGCCATTTTCATATACGTTCTATCAGCCGTAATTAATGTAATAACGAGACTTAAAAATTTATCATTCTTGAATAATGAATCAGGGCAATCGACAAATAATGGCACAATGTGATGCAAAGCTACCAATACTTGTTCATATTTATAATAGCATTGTAACGTTTGTAATTGATTGAACCCTTTAGAACAAATTAAGGGTATAGAATGGCCCCATAATGTCATCATTACTGACACGTAACATGCAATTGGTTGCTTTTCTCTCACTCCTGTATTTAAAATTTCCAAAAATAAGTTGGATTCCATATTTGGTAAATAAGAAAATGCTACAGTAGGATTTGATATTGCACATTGAGAAAGTGCATCAGATTGATCAAGTTGATGTAATCTCAAACGTGATAGCATTTCCCATGCCCATAAAGTGAATGCTTGTTCACTGTTTTGTGGTCTAACTATGGATGATACCTTTTAATTAATAAAATATATTATAAAACAATTGTAGCAAATTATATCATTAAGAAAAATTGAATTTCCATAATTCCATTATCATAAGGAAAATTAAAATACCTGTTTAACTCCCTCTGCCAGTAAAGAAGCAGTCTGTGTAGGAGAATCTGGCACGTATTTCATGACCAATTCAACAATTAAAAGTGCCACACGTCGATGTATTTCAATAGGAAGATATAAATTATTTCTATAAAAATATTCACATTGTTTAGTAACTAATTCCAAATACAAATGCATAAATTAATGTTACTAACCCTTCGAGTCCCCAATTGAGATGAGTAAGAACTAAACGTGCTAAGTGACTTTCGGTTGATGCTAATGAATGTTGATGTAACCAAAATGAAAGAACTTTAAAATCTTGTTCTTGTGGGATCCATTTATCCAGTTTTAATTCAGTGAATAAATATAGGCTTAACTAAAATTATTTCAAATAAAACAATGTTTTTGATCACATAAAGGATATTAATTTGTATACTTCAATTAAAAATATACCTTTCCAACAGAACCAAAATTATCCCGCAATTTTAATATTATGTCTGAAAGAAGCGTAGGATGCTTATTTGTTAAATTAGATAATAGCGATCTGGCATCTTTTGAACAAGATTCTTGTGTTATTTCACTAAGAAATCCTATCTGCAATATGATGTATAATTAGCAAAGAAAATAATAGATATAGACAATCTCGACAATTACTTACTTGAAATAAATCAATAGTAGCTGTTCTTACAAAATCATAATCTACAAAGTTTCTTGCCATAGCCATATTTGCAAATGTTGTCAATAAAAAATATGATTCGTCTCCTGGCATGTTACCTAATTTTTCTTCAAATTGTTTACGAAGATCTGAATAATTTAATTGCTTTTCCCACTCTATAAAATAAGTGCATTAGAAATATTTATATTTAATTATTATCTTCTTATTATAAAATAACAATTAAATATTAACCCGTATTAGTCATAGTGGTCATATATACATCTGTTGATGTAGAATCAGTATGTAAGGTATAAAAGATTTGCCATAATGTAGTTAATGATACAATATGATATGGAATAGATGCCAGATATTGCCATGCACCTAATCGTCGAGAAGAAAATATCGAAAGAGTTGCTTTTAATAAAAAGCTATCATATTCTGTTTGTAATTTCAACAACATTGATGGATCTGTCACCTTTTTGATAAAAAGAATATAAAAATATTATAACACAAAAAATACATATGTTATATAATTATACATAAATGAAGTATAAAAATATTTTCTTACTTGACTTTTGTCAAATGCTTCCCACTGATCGCTGACATATTGAACTATGTCTCTGATTATTGCACTTAATCGTTTAGCTAACTGTCTATACCGTGGAGAATCGTATGTCTTTAATCCTTTATTTACGAGTTTCACAACGACAGTAGAAAAGGCAAATATTCGTATCATATGATGATCAGTAATTAAATTCTTGTTTTGATAATATTTATCATTTTGACATTGTATAAAAAGTATCTGTTCAAATAATTTATTGAACGGTATTTGATGCAAAAGAAAAATAAGATCGCTTTCATATAAATTTGCACCAAAGTTAGCAATGTCTTCATCTTCTTCGCCTCCTTCATCCAACATGACCCAGATCGTATCGCCTGGGTTACTCGCTGTATCTTGCAATGATAATTGTACCTAATTATAGATAATATTCTATTAAGCATTGAATATAAAATTATAGTAATATTATTATCTTGCATACCTGTTCTAGAAATTTCTCACGATCTTTAATTGGAAGTAAAATAACAGCTAACGTAGCTATCATATGGTCAAGATATGGATCATTTAATGGAGACGTAGATACTTCGATTACATTTGTAGATGGTAATGGAATTTGAATATAGCTGCGTGCCCAATTCATAACACCTCCAGGACATCTCAATACATGATTTAATAAAAATAAATGATCCTGCCAAGTAGCTACTCTTAAAAGTACTGCTATCAATTTGGAAAGCCAATCTCTGACATCGGTAACAAATTTTCCATCTTTTAAAATTTTTCGTTGAAAAGTGAACAATATTGTAATACACATTCTAAGTTCGACCAACTGTGGTATTGTTTGTGAAGGTGTTTGCACTGGCATTAAATTAACTGGTGCATTCGCTGGTAGATTTGTAAATTCCTTACAAAAAATACATACTCTTTGGATATAATGTTCAATTTGTAATCTCAGTACTTCTGCTTCGTAACAGTATAATGCTTGGATATTATATAATATGTCTTTGATAGCTGATAAATTACGTGACAAACTGTGTAATGCTTGTTGATTGAAATGAGCAATAGAATATTCATGAATAGCACTAACAGGATTTCCATCTTGACATTCACCAGTTTCTGTAATAGTAGCTTTATCCAGACACCATAATTGTTTTTGCGTTTCTCTACAATTTTCCTTCAATCTTTCTAATTCATGCGAATTTATAATCAAATGATTTCTAACACGAAGATAATTCATAAGAAGTTCATACAGTTTATGTTGCTGTTTAATCGTGTGACTTCTCAATTGTATCTCTGTAAATTCTGTAATAAAGGCATCAACCAATGATAATTCTTGATTATTGTAAAGAGACATTAATTGATTTTCAGTAAATGGCTTAACATCATTAATAACAGCCTGCATCATGTTAGTTTTATCTTTAGATACTTCCGGCTCATTTTTGATCTCTTCTTCCTTGACTAAAACTTTATTCGAATTAATACTTGGTAAAGACATTGTATTTTCTGATGTTAGCGTAGTCGCTTCTTTATTTTCAGCAGTAGGTGCTGTTGGAAGAACATCTATCAAACGAATTTCTGAAACTACTACTCTGACTTCTTCTATCTTTCCTTCCAAAGGATCTGCTTCTTGCATTGGAGTTGCTAAATGTTTGCCATCAATTTCGTCGTATGAAACAGATGGTTCTGAATATATCTGTCAAAATGTATATTTTAAAAATTTCTTAATATATGATATTATATTAATTAAAAATAATAAAAATAAATACCTCAGAGGTTTCAACAGACAAATTACATTCCATCTCGTAAGCAGCTTTTTCGGCAGCTTGTTTTTCATAAATTTCTGTATCTATAGCAGCAGAGTGTAACTCGCTTTCCATGTTTTCGACACATTCACCTTTAGGATAATTGGTAGGAGATTCTCCAAAAAGACACTCAAATTCTTCTAAAGTTGGAGCATCTGGTATCTGTTGTTCTAGACTAGGTGGTATCATTTTTTCTTTCTTCTTCTTCTAAATGTATAAAAATTATTCATTATAATAGAGTTATCAAATTATTATTATAATTATGTATTCTTGTAAATAATTACATAATATCTTTGATACATATAATTTTTTTGAAGTTTTAAATTCATATATATAACCATATATACATATGTGTTTAAAAATTTATAATAACTTGAAAATAAATATAAGTATATACAAAAAATTAAAGTTACCTGTCGATTTTTTTGTTTCTCCATGATTATTATTGATTATGGTTGATGATGGGACAATAAGAAGATTATTTTGATCTCGTATAATTCTTTGTATTGTAGACAACACTTATAAAGAGTTAGGTTTATGCACTGTTATATCTTTCTTACTAGCCATTATTATATTTGCAGTATAAAGATTAGTCACATTTTTTATGAACTTTATGCAATATGCAAATGTATTATATTGCGCGTTAAAATAAATCGAACTTTATGCAATGCCATAAAATACATTTCAATATATATTAGATAGAAAGTAATAAAATGATATATTCTTTTTATTCATGCTAATTATTTTCAATAATAACTTTATCACCATTTCATTGTTATAGTTTAATACATTATATGATTTTGACAAATAGATGTCGTATCAAGACAAAACTTTGTGTAATTTAATTTACCAACTATTACTAACTATTACCGACTGAAAATACAGCATTCAATCATATTGCTATCTAAGGTTGGTAAGTCAATTTAATTAGACACAAATTTTGTAATATAAAATTTAATAAAATATCACAAATACAACAATATATAATTACACAATGTTTTTATGAATATATAAATGAAAATATTTCATCAAGAATTCTCTTTATCCCAAAACAAAATTTATATATCCTTTCTTTTTTTCTTTATTATTTTTCTTAATCTTCCTTTTTATCCTTGATTATCGCAATCGTTTCTATAGCATTTGCTAAACCTAATATACAATATAAATTAATAATATTATTTTCTTTTTAAATATTTTGTTTCATTTAACTTACTCTGATTTCGTACGATTATATTCTTCTTTTAAATAAAACACAAGAATAGTTGATATTGCTAAATTTACAAAAACGCAATACGTTGACCATCGATCACCTGTATCGAAGAAGAATAAATATAATTTTTTAAATCTACATTAATTTACTTCTTGTTTTTCATCAGCATCTAATATAATTAAATCTCGCCTACCGATTCCAGGTATAAAATAAGAAAAATAAAATAAAGTTCCTATCAAGTTAGCCAGGAATATCATATATCCTCCTACAATGGCTTCCGAAACAGGAAATGCGATTTCAGAGGCAAGTTCAAGGAATAAGGCTGGAGTGGACCAGCTGGCCGATATTCCAAGTATTACAGCAGCGTAAAGTTCTTCCTTACGAAATATTAAGATTCGATTTTCAAGCAATAAAACCCAGAGAAACATTATCACGGATATCATTAGCAGTACATAAAGACCGATCCTGAGATGACCTTGAAAAATATCGGCCACTCTCGAAGCTACCAAGCTAATAACACTACCAAAAATGATAGTCCAGAAAGCAAGTTTATCAGCTTCCTCCTATACAAATAAAACATATATGCATTTTTTTATTGTATACAAATGAAAAGATTATAATAAATAAATAAATTTACTTGTGTAACCATAGAATCAAATGTTATAGTAATCATACTGAGCCATGGTCCGGTAACACCTTGACTAAATGCAGCTGCTAAACATAATTGCCACATATTCTTCTTTCTTATGTAAAAAATAAAAAAGATTATTATAGTTATTATTATTATTTAAATTTCAATGTTAGTATCAAATATTAATTGGTGGTATTATAATAAGGACAAAAAATAATGTTCCTCCCAAGAAAAAAAAAAACAGTCATCCCTTGTGGGGATCGAACCCACGACCTTTGGATTAGAAGTCCAACGCGCTATCCTCTGCGCCAAAGGGACTTGATAGCCAGATGCATTAAAAAATAATAAGAAGGAGTCTTTCAAATTTGTGTTTGATTTAAAAATTTGTGTTAGATAATTGTTGACTTATTTCATTGGAATAATTTATGCTAATCACGTTAACGATAAAAATAATGATCTGATGTATCTACGAAGCTTTACTAAGTAAAATTTTGCTAACAAAGTTTTTTTATCCTTTTAAATAAAACATATTATTAAAAGAACACCATAATTATAAATTAATTAAGAATGATATTAAATTACTTGAGAAGAAATAAAATAGAATCTATCAGGTTTAAGCGAGAAGAAGTGTCTATGGGATCAATGAAGGAATTAGGATGATTTGGAAAGAATGATAGGATTCCAACAACAATGAGGGATTGTATCACGAATTCTGCGAAAAAAAGTAAAAACCAATAATTGATATATTAAATTATCGGAAACAATAATGAAGTAATTAATCCAAATCCATTACCAATTCTCATCAGCGACATGATTTGTACACGAAGAATTGTTTGAACATGATTATTATTCGAGGATGATTTCGTATCGAATATAGCACGTCTCGCTGAACGAATATAATAATTATCTTTACGTGTATAAATTTGTACATTTCTATTAACTTTTCCATTTAATATTGTTTTATTAGCTGAAATCGTAGTATCAACAACAGCTGGTCCTATCAAATAAGATACAGCCATGCCAAATTGATTACAAGCGGAAGATATACCTGAAAAATATCATTATTATTTTATTAAATATGTATATTAAGCCGAATAAGAATATAATTTAGTTTATCGATGATTATCGATCGATCGGGACCTATTGAAACGTAAAATTCAATTAACGTTATATCTATATATATACGTATTAATACATAATGACTTTCTCTTTGGTTAAACTAAAATGTGTAAGTCCATCGTTTCGCTTGAAATTAGATCCCATATATCTCGTTTTATCGTTTCGAGGTAGAACAACGGGCGAAAACTACGATATTAATTATATTAAAGAGATTATCACCGGTTGCGGTGGTGCGTTCTCCACGTGGGAACCAAACAGCAGACACCAGGGCTGTAGCTGGACCGATTATTACCCCGGACAGACCATTTAAGATGGCCGCTAAATGTGCTGTTCTGAATAGATATAACACGATCTATCATATTCCCCATATAAAATATTGCATTGTATTAATTGAAAATATATATACATTTTATAAAATTTCTTTATTTTCGGCGTACCTACATAGTGAAGATTGTTTCATCACAAGAAAAACATCTGACGAATGCTGCTAATGCCGAAAGGATCGCTGCCATTCTTATGGGTGCTACTAAACCTAATATTACAATATAAAAATTCATTTTTTAACAAATTATATATCAATTTGATTTTTCTACTTATTGGAACAATAATTTGCAACTAATTGTTTATTATAAATTTTGATAAATTTGTACCTTTCTTATACAAAAACCAACAACAAGGAAGACAAAATGTGAGATATGTTATGCAACCCCAATCGGATAAAAGAGCAATGTGATATTTTTGCCAATTGGAAAAAGCTATCATCGTTGGTATTGTTATAGGACCCCAAGTATTCCATATACAACATTGACTGCAACTTAATATACAAAATAAAGCCAATGCTATCCATCGTTCTTTCGGTATTTTAGAATCCTGATTGATTAAATTCGATGCTTCGTTAAGATTTGTTTCCACGTATTCATTGTCCAAAGATTGATCTTTTAAAAACAATAAATGTATACACACACACATACATATTTTCTTTAAATAAAAAAAATTAGAAAAATGATGTTTAAGCTGACTTACGATCTTCTCGAGAATTCGAGTTTCGTGGTGTTTTTAAATTACCGGTACTTTTGGGATAAATTTTAGACAATTTCCTTTTCGACAAATCTTTGATTATATTTTTACATGGCGAACTTTGCGTTTCTTTTAATCGATTCATTGCAACCGTAATTTCAAATAAAATAAAAGCTTTTAATATTAGCACACTTTGAAAATCATGTAATTTATTGTACGATATTACATCGTAAACATGTCAGAAATTTTTGCAAGAAAAATCGTACGTAAATCGTTTACACTAAAAGTCAAATATTCAACACGTATTTAAATCGATTGTTCTTTTTTCAAAACATTACTGATCGTATATTTTGAATACTGCAATTATACTGCAATTATACTTCTTCACCTAATATAAAACGTAATACATGTTGTTACGAGATGATGTTTTGAAATATGATAAAGTTCAGATCTAGCAACGTTTTACATTCGATAATAAATCGAAAATGATTCGATGCAGAAGAACATCAATTCAATGGTGTTAATGAAATAAACGCAAAATGGAGAGATTGAGAGATAGAGAGAAAAAGAGAAAAATGTTTGGTAGGTATTCGATATAAATTGGATTGGATTGTTTCACCTTTGTGCGAGAAATTATCTGCGCTGGTTAACCCGTCGCCAATGCGACGTTATGGTACCTCATTCATGGACCAATCGGGAATATTTTGGAAATCAATGTAATTAGGGAAGAACCAATGGGGATTCGTTGAACGACAGACATGCGCACATCGTAACAACCAAGAACACATACCTATATATCGTAATACCAAGAACACATACCTATATATCGTCTCAACGATCTCTGATACCTATTGTTCATATTCCATTGTTATTGCATTACGATTATTACTACCCTCTCATATATCGATTGCATCCACATCGACGTCACACAATTAATATCCTTCTGTCTCTCTCTCTCTCTCTCTGCACTGTTTTAACTTGATTTCGTTTGAGACAAAGCGATACTCGTCAAGGAGAATAGCATTCCTTTATCTGTTTATCATCGATGCTATTAGTGACCAAATGATTCATTTTCATTGTATATAACAAGTAATACAAATTTACATTTATCATGACTTTTTCATTTTATGCGTATAGATAAAACGTTTCATGTCAAATTTGCAATAATATTCATTTAATAATATATAAATATATATGATCGCATAATTATGAAAGTGGTCTAGTCAAAATTAAAAAGAAAACAGAGTTTATCAGTAATTTCAACATTATATGGAATTCAAATAAAAAATCAAATGCAATTCATGAAATATTTCGTAACAAGAAATATATAATTTAAATTACTTTTATATATAAATTTAATATTGTTGTTTAATTAAACGATCAGAATACTAGAAAACACCTTTTTATGAATTACACCGACCCTTCTTCCTTTATTCTTTTCAGCTTTTAACAAGACGATTTTTATATATATCATCTTACGAAATATCGACGATACCATGATGAATATACTTCTCGTCTTTTGAATAAAGAATCGCGTCTGGAAGGAGGAAAAAAATAAAAGGGCATGTATATCGTTAAAAAGAAACCACCACCACCACCACCATCAATACCCTCGATCAATGAACGAGAAAAGAATCCCAACGAATGAATTGTTCGTTGTGCAGTTGACCGTAAATAATTTCGAGATATTACTAAGCTCTGCATCTGGTAGAAATAAAAGATTCTTCGTAAGACGATAAGAAATTACAAATCAAGGATCCTTTTATCGATGGTGAAATAGTAGATGGAGAGATGAATTTTTCAATTTTCTTCTAACGAATAAAAAACCACTCCCAATCGAGAGATGATATTAATGACGAGATTCGAGGGGTTGGACGAGTTTTACAAAATTTTATCTTGAAGAGAAATTTTTATTTGAGTTTATTGAGTTTTTAATTTTCTTTTACCTGAACTAAAGTAAAATAAAATAAAACAAAAAATTTTGTTCATAATTTTGGGCTGATCTATTACACATACATACCTGTAAAAATGATATAAAAATGATTATAAAAGTTATTTAAAATCAATCCTTTTACGTGTATAAAAATTAATTATTTTGTGAAACGAAACGAAATAAAAATTCCATTAAAACAATCCTTGTCTGTTTGGTGCAGTAACTGTAAAAAATATAAACGTTATTTAACGAACATTATAAAGTAATTAGTTTCTATAGATGAAATGAATAGAAGAAACCAAGAAAAGAGTAATAAAGATATGATATAAATTAACAAGTTAAATAAAACTAATTACACTTATAATGTTTATGGTAAGCGGTCTTTGGCTGAATTTTACTTGCCATGGAATGTATAGCAAATAAA
Source organism: Mischocyttarus mexicanus (assembly GCA_023678845.1). Classification (NCBI taxonomy): domain Eukaryota; kingdom Metazoa; phylum Arthropoda; class Insecta; order Hymenoptera; family Vespidae; genus Mischocyttarus; species Mischocyttarus mexicanus. Next base: position 55,789 of record JACGTP010000130.1, on the reverse strand, counting down.
ATATGATAAACATTATATGGAAAGTAAAATACCAGTGCCCAGGTCTAACCACGAGGAGGTAACCGCTTCTGAAGACCCAGGAGGGATATGCATCTTGAAGATTGCCATATCCGAATAATTTACCAAACGATGAACCTTTTAGAAAAATATTCATTCTCAATGACCTGAATCCAAGAGAGACTTACCAGGAGTGTACGTTGAAGTTTGCCGGTTTTTTCGTTAAAAAAACACATAATTTTTAGGGGAATCTCAAAATATTTTTATTCAAAGTATTGACCATTTGATTCTACACATTTCGTCCATTTTTCAGGCAAATTATGGATACCATTCCAAAAAAACTTTTTCTCTTTTGAGGAAAACCATTCGACGAGCCATTTTTCAACTTCTTCAAAATTGACGAAGTGCTGCTCTGCAAGTGAGTGCCCCATCGATGCGAAAAGGTGGAAGTCGGACGGGGCGAGGTCTGGAGAGTACGGCGGGTGCGATAATATTTCCCAATTAAGTGTTTTTAATGTGTTTTTCACGGATCTAGCGGTATGAGACGGCGCGTTGTCATGTTGCAAAATAACTGTACCATGTCTTCGGGCCCATTCCGGTCGTTTTTCGATCAACGCATGATTCAAATTGATCATTTGTTATCGATAGCGATCCGTATTTACCGTTTCACCAGGTTTTAATAGTTTGTGGTACACCACACCATCCTGGTCCCACCAAACACAGAGCATTGTCTTTCAAATCGAAATCTCCACTTTTAAATTGACGAAACCATGTCTCACATGTTCTAATCACTGGAGCATGTTCACCATAAGCTTCTACTAGCAAACGATGTGCTTCAGCTGCTTTTTTCTTTTGATGAAATAAGAAAAGCAACGAATTCCGCAAATGCTCTTTATTTGGAACGAAACTCGACATAGTCATTGATATAAACAACTATGACGCTATTATTTTGACAGAATGAGATTTAGGTGTTTTTGGAGGTCAATGTCAATAGAAAACAATGGTGTATATAACAAATCATAGAAATGCCTACATCCTGCTAGCGACATCCTACTGTAAAAACCGGCAAACTTCAACTTACACTCCTATGTATATAAAAAACATCAGAATAATCCTTGACAAAATAGAGTAATTACAAAATACAGTCATTAAAAAATGACGAAATGAAAACGAGAAGTGCACCTGAGTACAATTTCAATATACATAAAATAACATAAAATAATACAAAATAAAAAAGAAAATAAGATTATTATTACATTAAATCGTATAAAAAGTATGTATAAATTACATTGAAACAATATCCTACTAAGAACATATTGGAAAAATACTCATTCTCAATAACTCCCACATAAAAGATCCATTTAAAAAACCTCATAATAATTATGGCCAAAAGAGAGAAAAGACTAATTACAAAATGATAAAATGATAACGAGGAGTGCACACGAGTAGAATTTAAGTACCAACGATGATTTTATTCAAAACTAACACGTCAAAGTATTACTTTAAGATGATACCTGTGAAAAAAATATTACTTTAGATTGATATCTGTAAAGAAAGTATTTTTTCGACATAAAACCTGTGAATATATGAAATTTATGTTAAAAATAAATTCTCTCACGTAAATATAAGTGATTCTGTATTTCATTCCTGGTAACCTGTGAACATTAAAAATTTTTTTAAAAAACACATTTAAAAAAAAATTCCCATATCACAGATGTGCGATGCTAAGGAAAAAATAATAAATTGATTAAAATACTTCATTTAATTTTAGAGAAATATAATTATTTTATATTACCAATTATCATAACTCACAGTTAGACCTCTTCTTGTTTTCTTCCCCCTTTAAAATAAATTTAAAAACTACGTAGAGAGAATGAAAAGAATAAAAAGATATAATTTTGTGACGATTCTGTATAAACCCTTAAATGGGACTTCTATTTCTGAGTGGAAGCAAACCCAGTGCAATTCTCGGGTCCTACTTACTTAAAATTAAAGTTTCACACATTCATTCAGAAAAGTATGCTACCTGCCTGCCTATTACCTATATTTAAAATAGCAAAACACACACAACAAAAGATTCACTCCACGATTCTCACACATACCACCAGGGTGCATAAGCCTAAACTAGAGAGCATGCCCCTGGGCAACTCCGACACCCCAGTTCAACCACGTGTTTTCTAAATTCATGGGAGTACGTACCAAATGCTGTAATCGACTGTCAAGGCTAATGATTATTGCAAAAATAACTAAAGCAAAAATACAAGTATATACTAGTATAAATATTCATACTAGTAATATACGAGTATATGAAAATTTCCACAATTAAGTGTGGTAATTCTACTATGCAAAACGATATTAAAAATGAACAATTAAATATTAAAAATTAAAAATTAAAAAGTTTGTATCATACACGTGACTCTAAAAGTTATTTTAATTTAATAACTTTGAAAAATGTGCGATATTATTTATCACGAAACGATGTACAATGCACCTTCCTAACACGCACACACATAGGTGCAAGTACATCGTGCAATCACTAGCACAATCACAGCCGCCAACATGGGGAAAATGTAAAAACAGACCCATACTAATCGTTTCTCACCCATACGTGTAACACCTGGGCACACGCATAGATGAGAGTTCAAAAAGTATAGGGGGGGGGGAGAAACGGGAGATTAGTATATTAGAAGCTGAAAATCCTGATCTAAAAGTTGATTAATATATATAAAAAAATTCTCTTATATAGTTCTAAGCGGGCTATGATTCTACAAGTAATTTATAATAACTTTTAAAAAGTTTAAAAAAATTTTTAAGAATTACAAAAAATGAAAATTAATTTTTATAAAACATCTTGGACGACTCCTTTAATTAAGTCGGTTGTTTTAATTAAAGAATTAGACTTTAAAATACCGCTTAATTGCCAGAGTCTATCCGTTCGCGAACGTAGTTTGTCTTCTTGTTCATTTATTGTTAATATCGTAGTACCGACACATCAAAATCGCGATTAAATAAACTATGTACGAAGCAATGCATGTAAGACAATTATTACATGCTTCTCTGGACGAAATCGAGTAAATTAATACTCGATTTCACCACTACTAACGCGTGCAAAACACGAAGTTGTAAGAGAAAAGTGCATTAATTCATTGCACTGGAAATTAAATGAATTTAATCGATGAGACAAGAAGACCTATCCTGAACTAATAAAATACACAATAAAATATACAATAAAATATACCATTTTCATGAGTATTTCCTAAAAAAAGGAATTACTCATGTGCTCGTCAATAATTTATTGGAATAATTACAACCAGTAACTCGTGCCGATTTGGACCTTTCATCCTCGGCATGATTGAGTACTGAAGGGACTTTAAAATTTTAGGCTCACGAATTAGAAGTTCTGCGATGGCTCCAAAACACTCGTTCATTGCAGCAAATATTGAAGAACCGTGACTCTAATAACGCGTTTACGAAAATAAGAAACTATCGAAGAGTTTCTTGTCGCGACCGAAATATTCTTATGCGGCGAACAACACTGACTCTACAAATACTTTAAAGACTGCTTTGCACGCAGTCAANAAATATAAGAAGGGTGTATTAGAGTATTAGACATATGATAAATAATTGTTAAATTATCATAGAAAATGTATATTATAATTTAAATGTAATAAGTATAAGTTCTGCGTACCTTCCTCCTTGAAATCCACTGTTAGATTGGCTCGATATCATCTATGACAGTTTTATTTTCGAAAGTTGTTTACATGATTATCGGAGGGGATTAATTCTACCTATTTCGAATGTTATTCACGTTAAACTAACACCACATCAAAGAAATCTTATTCTATGCATATGTGCGTACCTACACTTCTAAATCTAACAGAATATTTATATGAGAAGAATGAAAATTATTAAGACATATTTTAATTAATATTTCGGTCCAGTATTGAAGTTCGGTTCGTAGAATTTACCTAAAAAAGTATAAAATAAAAATATATCGAAATTATTTTATATTCAAAGTAAGTTAAAAAGTATGTAACGTTTTAACCAATGTATATATGTGTTTAAATAATCTAAAAGATAAGTAGAATGCACTACAGTAGTGGATTAGTTTAAAATAATTGTTAAATTATTAAAGGAAATTTATATTATAATCTAAAAGCTCGAAATATAAGTTTGATGTATGTCCTATTTGAAATCCACTGTTAGACTGGTTTGATATCATCTATGACAGTTTTATTTTCGAAAGTTGTTTACATGATTATCGTAGGGGATAAATTCTATTTATTTCGAATATTATTCTCGTTAAACTAATACCACTTCTAAGAAATCTTATTCTATGCGCACGTGCGTGCACATACACATTTTAATCTAACAGAATATTTATCTGAAAAGAATGAAAGTTATTAAAAAATATTGTAATTAATATTTCGGCCAGTAACGACATCTGATTCGTAGCATTAATCTAAAAAAGTATAAAATAAAAAGATATAGAAATTATTTTATATTTAAATTACGTTAGAAAGAATGTAATGTTTAAACCAATGTATATGTGTTAGTATCATTTAAAAAATAAATAGAGTAGATTACAGTAATGGATATATCCTAAAAAATTGTTAATTAATCGATAGAATTAAATATTACAATCTAAAAGCTTGGAATATACGTTCGATGTATTTTCCTTTTTGAAATCCACTGTTAGACTGGCTCGATGTCACCTTTGAAAGTTCTTTTATTGAAAGTTGTTTACATGATTATTAGAGGGGATAAATTCAATTAATCTCGAATATTATCCTCGTTACACATGCGCTACTTGTAGGAGATCTTATTCTATGCACACATGCGTGCACATACACATCTTAATCTAACAGAAGATTTATTTGAAAGAAGTAAAAGTTAGGAAAGCGTTTTATTATTAATATTTCGGACCAGTATCGACATCCAGTTCGTAGCATTTATCTAAAAACATATTAAATAAAAAGATATCGAAATCATTAGGTTGTCAAGTATGAAATGGAGTAAATTTCAATTCAATTATTTGCATTTTTTGATGCATTTTATACTTGACAACTTAATATTTTATATTCAAAGTAAGGTAAAAAGTACGTAATGTTTAAACCAAGGTATATGTGTTAGTACAATCTGAAAAATAAGTAGAATGCACTTGAGTAGTGGACTAGTCTTAAATAATTGTTAAATTATTATATAGTTTTTCAATGTGTATTTCATATATAACGAATTTCTTGGAATTCACCGAAAGATATAAACATAACAGCTGACTTGGACCTACAGACGGGCGAAGGTGTACTTTGCCTATTTTTCTTTAATTATTACTAATTAAATTCATTTGTATACCGGTGACCTACTTTTGTATCGTTGACCTACTTTTATTACCAGTGACCTATATTTGGACAGATGTTTCCTATCTGTAATGATAGATTTTTATTTGATTTCTTAATATCTGGATGAGTAACAAGTAAATTTATGTATATATCGATTATATTTAATTAAAACTATCAACAAGAATAATTGTTTGACGTATCTGAAATTTATGATAAGCCTATTTAATATAAAAAAATATAAGATGTATCTTATTCTATATAACATTTAAACAAATAAATTGTTAAAATATAATATATAAATTGATAAAATAATTATTATATTTAATTACTTAAAACTCTTTATATTAGGCTGTCAAGTATGAAATGGAGCAGAAAATACACATAATTGAATTGAAATTTGCTCCATTTCATATTTGACAACCTAATAATATACATTACAATATTAAATATATTTGAAATAAATTATTAAATGATCTAACTAATTGTTTATTTGTATTTTCGAATACGGATTAACCAGTTAACTGTGTCGCTCCGTTTTGAAAGTGCGCATCTCTCGCACCTTTCGTGTGTCACGAAAATCGACCGATGACGAGTATAGTCGTCAAGCACAGAATAAATATCGCTGTTAAAATATTGCATAAAAAAAAAATAGGTTTATTTTATAAAATTGCTTATTTTATTATTTATTTTGCCACCTTTCCATGACGCGTATATGCGTCAAACACAATTAACTGGTTATATTAAGAAAGTTGAGCTGTTGTCTACTTTTCAAAATTAAAGTTGAAACCTTATAATACTTTGGATCGTGCGCTCTGTGAGCATTTATATTATATATAGATAGATAGAAGGTGTATAAATATATATATCACCTATACGAGAGTGTTCTCGTTGCGAATGGGCGGTGCAAGGAACGACAACGGGGATTAGAAGGAGGCCGGGAATGGATGGGGATTGGAACATCGATGGTGGGGAGTCCTATGGTGGAGTAGGGAGAATAATGTTACCAACGAACAGTCCCTTCTGCTATCGAGATACCGACCACGAGGTGAGAGAATGGACGTGCAACCAAGGTGATTCAGATGCGCGCGTTATTTCATATCGTATCACCTTTTTACAAGTTATCCACTTCGAAGTCGTGTTGTTTTTCCAATAACAATATATTCAATGATTGTTTATCCATCTCGACTTGTTGTTTAATTTTTATTGATTTTCTTTGCAATAAAATTTTAATAAAAATAGAATTGATTGATTAAAAGATTAGAAAGAAAAGGTGAAGAGAAATTGATCTAATTGACTTTTTGGCAATTTTTCTTTTTGTATTGGAAAAAGAGTTTTCGGTTAATGGTGTTAGAATGAAATATAAGTGTTGAGAGAAGAATAATGGTTTTGTGAATTAAAGGGATATTATGAAACGTGCAAATTTTGTGTAATAAACAAATCAAGTCTTTTATAAAAATCTAAAAAGAAGAAAATTTGATAGATTTTAATTGAGTTGATTCGTTAATTATTTTTTTCTTTTTTAAAATAACGCATCGTCGTTATAAGCAGTGAATTAAATGTCGACTAAAACGGGAAGGCCGTCATCCCCTCGACGGTTTTTCGCTCGTATTTATGGTCATTTAGAATCGACGAAAAAAGTGAATGACGAAGTGGAAGATTCGAAATCAAGGACAAATTTGGAATCGTCGACTAGAGTGAACGTTTGCGAAAAAAATCCGAATTCTTCTGGCTTGGAAACTTCGCGTTCTTCTCCTCATGGCGGTGTTACTCAAGTAAGTCATTTTATTCTTATTTTGAATATACAAAACGCTTAATTAAAAAAAAATATATTTTGATACATTCACGAATGAACGGTCTTAAAAAGAAATATAATTGATTTTAAATACACGTGAGTTCTCGGTTATTTTGATTTTATTTTGATAATAAAATGTTACGACAAAGACAAATTTTATTTCTACATATATAAAATATATATTTTATTCTAATATCCCTTTTTAAATTTGTGTATGTCAGGAAAATAGTGTAACAGAAACATTAACGATAGAAGAAAATAAAACACAAGATCCTGAAAGATTGAGAATACCTCAAGAAGATGGAAGAGTATCTGAAAAGGATTCTCGATTGCCGACTATAGGAATCCCATTTTTATCTCACACATTTTTTCCTGGTACACCTAATCACACCCTGCACCTGACGCAACTCGCACATCCTTCTGTACTTCCGCCGCATCTACATGGCTTAACTAATCATCCAGCGACGGATCATCATTTACAAGGATTCTCCGCCTTCCGTAAGTATTTTTCTATAGTTTCAATCTTTACAAAAAATTTCTTACATTACTTTAAACTTTACGATATTAACTTCAACGATTCTAAATATGTACACGTGACTCTACAAACCTTTATTGTAAAATAAAATAAAATAAATATCCAATACAAATATCAAAAGAAACAAAATAGTATTTAACAAAAAAAAACCAGAAGCTAAAAACGTCTTCGATCAGAATTTGTTTAAACCAATTATGAAAAATGTCACATAACGATTAAAGTTAATTAAAAGATATCAAATTGGAATGAAAGATAAATTCTTCATTCATTCATTCGTATGATCGAATCCTAGAATTGTAACTA